>JAUKPP010284453.1:0-20371 GCA_032273245.1 Phyllaplysia taylori
TATGTATACATGTATGTGTTACTATTGTCCTAATTTACATAATATTGGAGCCAAAAGGCTTTTTCTACAGACCAAGGATGGGTGAAGGAAAAACATTATTCTCTTTTACTACTTCCTAGCAATGTTATTTGTACCAGACAAGCTAAACAAAATGAAGAGAAAACAATGTGGACACAGACTGAAAATGCTATTGTCTTTTCATGAGAACAAAGTAAAAATAAAACAACAAAAAGAAGGAGACAACAAAGAAGTATAGGGAACTCACTTCTAAGGCAAAGAGTCTGTCTGTCTGTGCGCGGGAAGATACAGCATCTGCGACCACATGGACTTCAATGTCGCGCTTCAGCAAGTCAATCACAGTCTGCTGCACACACACGTGGGTCTGAGAGAGAAGTGGCACGCATTGCGCACTCTGATTAACTTAATGTAAAAGCAATACAGTTGAAACTCTTTATAACATTATAACTGGGCCCATTTTATTTTGTCTATTTTTGCTGGGTCTCTTTAGTTTGGTTACCAGTTTTACAGCATCCCCCCCGTCTCTTAAATGACCTTACAATGTTGCAGGGGATGTAAAACTGGTAACCAAACAGCAAAACTGTAAGGTCATTAAAGAGATGAGCTAATTCGTCCCTGCTTGCCAGGGCCAACCCGAGCTGACAGGAACAAATCCCAGCAGAAACACAAGATCGTCCACAGATGGGATCGAACTCACATCTTCTGCATATGCAAAGAGTCAAACTATTACACCACAGACACTGGTCTCTTTGGACTTATATAACAGGCATCTATTGCTTTGGTCCCACAATCGATGTGATCTGGTTTGTTTTTCATTTTACGTCCCTTGCGGTACTGAAAGGTCGTCCCACAATCCCTCTCAGGTTTTACCTGCACTAGTGTGATGTAGCTCAATTTGGGTGAAATTAGGAGTGGAAATAATATGTCCTCCCCACCCCTGATTAAACTAAAGGTGCCAACCCTGGCCAACAAACGTAATATTTCAGGAGAGGAGAACATATCTATTTTTCCTGAAACTGAGTACGCCAAATCTTTGCAATTGCGAGATTTTTACTGCCATTTCAATAAAGACATATAAAACACGTCAGTAAGTGAGTGACTCTGCACATTTGAAGTACAGAGAAAAAAAACTCACTAAATGCAACAAATTTATATAACAAAATTTCGGCAGGACGCCTGCCTTTATCACTATCAGGTCTAAGTAATAAAAACAACCTATGCATGCATTCTAATTCATTGCAAATGAGGCACACACTTATGTCTCAAGTGAAAATACTCTGTAAAATAAAATTCTCAACTTTCTTACAATTCACAGAGACTTCAGTCTCATTTTCATATGCTTTGCTTCCAAAATTGTAAATTCTATACATGATGAAATACCAAACAATACCAACAAAAGTCCCCCATCCTAAACTTTCTTTACAGACACAGAGGATAAACATAGTAAAAATATTTGGAGTTTTCAGCACTGGTTTAAAAAAAAGAGAAGAAAAACTTGCCAATGAATTTCAAACATTATATCAAGTACACTTAGTAAAGCAACAATTGTCCTAGTGTTTTTACCTCAATCCCACACAGTATGACATGCTTGACGTTCCCACCACACAACGTCTTTAACTTTTCCTCCACGTCCGGCACTAGCATGCTGAACTTTGTCTTGGCAAAAACACCAACGGCATTGGAAATGTTCACTTCTGGCACTGTGCTACCCAGGCCTTTTGGGTACTGAAATAGAGATTGAGAGCTTTTGGTTAGCAGTTTTACATTCCCTGCAACACTGTAAGGTCATTTAAGAGACGGACTACTTCCACCCTGCCTGTCAGGGCCAATCCGGGTTGAGAGGGAAAAATCCCAGCAGAAAAAAAACCTAGATCGTCCACGATCCGGGATTGAACTGGGGTCTTCCAATGACAGGCAAAGGGCCTAACCATTACACCACAGCACCGGTAGATTGAGAGCAATGTGTACTAGTATCAGAGAGAGAAAGAGAAAGATAGATAGGGAGAGAGAGAGACAGAGAGAGACAAGAATGAAAAGAATATATATATATATATGTTAACTTTAACATATGTTTATTGTTACTGCAATGTTTTATTGCGAATTTAAGCTTGGAAATTTTACACGTAGCTACAATATATTATGTTTAAATTTTCTATTCCATTTTTTTAAAAATGTGATCAATCTGTAACTGCGATTGTAATGTGTATTTAACATCTTATAGAAAATTAAAATGCATGATATAAATGCTATTTAAATTTATATAATTATTACTGAGTCAATGAAGTTTAAACAAGGCGCATGTTGCAGAAAGCCACCTCCTCAGGTCCACAGCTTACCTGCTCTGTAACCACAAGAGGAACGTCAAGAATGCGGGATGCTTCTGTCTGAAGAAAAACAACAAACAAGATGAAGAACGCAAGATACTTCTGTCTAAACCAACAAAAACATTTCTATAATAAATACATAGAAAGGCCTACACCAAAGATTAATTGTAGAATCAGTCAAATAAGAATTTCTAGTGGGAATTTACCTCACAAGAATTGATATGTTTGAACTTCAAATATTCAGGGGATTTCAATTAATCCCAAAAATCTACAAAGAGAAAGAGCTTTGAAGTGAGGGGTGGAAGTAGAAAGAAAGTCTTCCTCATGATGGTTCAGCTAGGTTAAAAAAAAAGTAATGATAAACGGTCATCTCAAAGATAAAAAAAATTCATCAACAGTTTTAACCTCTCCCCTCCCACCTCAAATTATATGAAAAGGGAACATTGTTCTAGGAGTTGTGCAGCATGAAGTTAGCCATAGCCACTTTGTATTGGTATAATAATCACTACCCCTGCTCCCTTTTTATCCCTTAAGCTAATCATTGTGGGGTGGGGGGGGGGGGGTGAGGCAAGAAGGAAGTTTCCAAACTAGATCTCAATTCCAAATGAAATTGATGAAGAAGTGTGAAATGGCTTTTTGTTTTAAAAGTAGGTCTGAGTAAGTTTAAAAGCGTGAAATGGTGCCGTAAGTAATATAGAACAAAATGCAAAACTAGTCGACTCTGCTTGTGTTGGTTGAATTCTCAAGTCCCAGCCCCTCTTCTTTTGCTTATAATATAATTTTTAAAAATTAAACATTAGGTGAGTTTATTTGTTTTCAGCCATCGTAATGAGATCAATCAATCAAGGCATCCGTCTGAGCTACTGCGGGCTGTAGGTAGATCTAGATCTAAATCTACTCTAGACTCTAGATCTAAATCTAGTTCATAATGATACATACCAGTCTGTTTGAAATCTCAGCAATCTGTGCGAAGAATGCAATGGCATTTCTGAATCTTTCTTGGATATCACAAAGAAAGATGACAGTTTGGCTGAGGTTCAGGTCACCAAGATTCTTGTTGCTTGCCATGATCTCTGTCAATCCTGTCAGACAGTTTCAACTGCGAATTTTGAGGCTGAGGAGGGGAAGTGTTCGGTGGGAGGAATGATGATCACCAGGAGTAGAAGATCCCACGACTGTTTTGAAAACACTTTCCCAGTCAAGCGAACACTGCAATTAACTTCTTGTTGTCAACCTGGTGATTTAAATTTTCTCTGGTGTTACTTTGCAACTGCAGTACCCGATCTCTATCACTCTATCTAAATTCTCCTCAGATCCCAGCGCACCGGTTCACAACAATCAACAAACAGTGAAACTGACCCCTGACCCTCGAGATTATAAGAGTTACCCACCTTCATTGGCGGTGACATCAATAATCTTATTTACATTACAATTATGTCCGGGACTCAATAATATAATACATGTTAGGCCTATGTGTGTAGGCCTACATTATTTATAATTCTGACAAGGAATAGTATCACTATAGTAGGTCTTGCATTCTGATCATTCCTGTTGGCCTTTGCAATAAAAATAATTAGTATCAAAAGAGTAGAAATACGTTCCTTCAAGACTAAGACGACGTTAGGAATAGGCTGCATATATGTTATGCAGCCTATATTTCTATAGGCCTATATTATTATTATCTAAAGTGGAACAGCTAAGATAGCCTACAAGTAGGCTATTGCTGCAATAGTAACAGCAATGACAACAAACAACTGAAAATTCAATAACGGCAAACTGATCTGAGTCTTTTGTACATGAACGAAGATTCTTGGATTGGCTTGAGTTCGTCACTTAATTCATTAAATTTAAACCTCCCAATTGCTGCCTCAATACACCTTCTAAATTTAAGTTAAACACTTTAGGCTACACTGTAGCCTATAAAATCCACGGGACAAATCCTACAAGTTCACTTCAGCCTATCGAAATAGTAGTGTACTATCTCGATTCGACCGTTCCCACGTTCACAGCAAAATGATATACATATAGTCGTTGTAATGTCAAAAATGACTAAGTCTGGTTAAGCGGGAGGAGCTGACTCTCATCTCAGAATTTTTTAAAGCTTACATTTTAACGGTAAAGCATAATGTATCAAGGGAAATTTTTATAACTTTTATTTGTTAATGTCTCAAAATTATCTTAATTTGTCAATAACAAATATTACAATGAGGTAGGCCTACTTAGTAGGCTACTTACTACTGGGAAAAAAGAAAAAAAAAATTTAAGACTCCGGACCACGTGGTTAGAGAATCACAATGACGAGTTTACTATGCTATTTAGTAAAATTATGACGCATTGCTCAGTTTAACACAAAGAGGCCTACTGTAATCCCACTCCAAATGGGATACACGTAGGCCTAGGCCTAGGCTACAAATTATATGCATACACATGTATTATGTTTCATCAAACGTCGAACTCAATGTTCGATCGTCCAGCGACTGCACGCTTAATTCATAAGTTAGACATGCCTGACTGTACAATACAGTGAGTTACTGTCCTACAAATTTGTTTTTATTTTTATTTTTATTCTGTCTTTTATCTATTCTCAATTACAGCATTTTGTAGGTGTAGGACTAATATTTCGGACTGTCTGTAATGAATGCTAACTTGGCCTACTTTTAAATCAGATTGCTTCTGATATGTGGACTCCCCAGCCGTTTGGTGGACTAAGACCTAGACTTTAAATATCTTCAATTTGTTATTACAAATGAGATGAGATGAGGTGAAATGAAGTGAGGCGAGACAAGAGGAGATAAAATTAGCGATGAGATGCCATTGAGATGACATGAGATGAGGTGGATTGATCCACAAGGGGGTTTTGGGGTAGATAATAATATTGGGTAGATAGCAGAAAACAGCATGGGAAAGATAACGTGATTACAATCATTAATGATAGTCTACACTAAATCAGATTCACGCAAAAGACAATGATGTTGTGTTGCGATCCAATCCACCACCCACACAAAGGCACACAATAAATAGCCCACATGTAGCCTACTAATATGGACGTCTCTCTCCTTTCCTGTCTCTTTGACATCCAATCTATTCTCTTTTATCAACCTTCTCTCCGCCCCTCTTTCTTTTTTCTACCTACTCTTCGCCCCTCTCTCTTTAGCCCTCCTTCCTGCCCCCCTCCCACAGCCAACACAAATAGGCCTACAATTCGCTCCGTCTTCCCTCCGCCTTCACAAACACCAAACAATTTAATGACTCTCGCCGTACGGTTGCTTAGTGGTGATTGTGTTGGCTTCATATGGTAATCTCATGCCAGTAGTTCGGGGATGGACCTGAGTCAGTGCCGGCACTCTCTCCATTTTTATATCTTCCTCTTCAGCTGTGTCTGTATCTTATCGAGACGTATTCGATCCATTTTACTTCCTGGCTTTTCCTTTCTGTCTATCCGTAAGTCCGTCTGTCGGTTTCTCCCTCCCGTTCACTCGCTTTTTCTCCCCCACCCATGCTGTCTTCCACGTCCTTTCACGCCCCTTGCTGCTCTTGTGGCCTACTCTCCTTTTCCTCTTTCAATCCCTGTTTTCTCATTCTTTTTCAGTTCAGCCACACCCTTGATTGGAATCTGGGAATAGAGGGGGCGGGGGTGTTAAACAGTGTAAGCCTATAGCCTAATGACCAGAATTTGGTGCTTATTTCAATAGTTCCGGGAAATTCCACTCTAATGCGGCTAAAGTGGCATTACAGTCTCAGAAGACATAGCAAGCTTAATCAAACAAAAATACGATAGAGCAAACGGCACGGTTCAGTTGGCAGGCGTTGGCCTGAGGGTTACATTTTAATGTTGTCTCCGTATCACCTCAGCTGGTGGTCGAGGTTAAAGGTGAAAATTGCACAAATTCTTCATAGTGAAGTTCGTGGAAAGTGAGTACTCATTCGATGTTCTTACAAAAAAACGATTGTTTTGAATGTTTGTGTAAAAGAACACTCTCTCCTTTTCCCACTTTCTTACACGCTGACATCATTATTTGTCTGTATAATGGGTTTAGAAAGACGATTTAGAAGTAAATTAGAAAGATTTTAAGACCGGAAGTAAAAAGGTTGTCGTACCACACGTATGCGGCCTTGACAACCTTGGAAATTTTCTTCTGCTAGATGTGTTGACACAGCGCGGCGTGAGTTTTCACAAGCACTAGACAACCTAGCATTCTAAGATATCCAGCCCTGGGTTCTAGGTGCCTTTGGCAGTAAATAATTATTATCAAAGATGTGGTAGATGTCTGTTTACAGCACAGTTGCATATTTTAATCTAGGCCTACAGTTCTACTAAGAGAAGTGGCTGCCCCCTACTCGAAATTATCTTGGAGACCGACGCAGTGTCAGTGTGTGTGTCGTGTTAGTGTGTAAGATCAAGCGAAGAATCGCATCGACCCGAGAGTGCTCAACCCAGCCCCGCCAATACAAGAACAGTCAACTCCCAAGGGCTAAAAAATTGAAAGAAGCAGACATTGAAAGTTCGTACAGTTTGGTGAATACTTCTACGTATAACTTTCTGCCCAGCACCGTCGACTGCAAATAATAATGTCTGATTGTAACATCAGCGGCAATGGTGATGCTTCATCTCCCAAGATCATGTGGAGCCCAGACCCTCAACAAAATACCAGAATGGATGAGCTTCGACAGAATATCAACAAAAAGTACAACATAAATCTGAGTAAGTCATTATTATTATTAATTAAGTACCAGTAGTTTGATGTTTAGGCAGGCTCTTCTCTTCACCTCTATATCATTCAGACAGTCGGAGTTCAATCCCCACGGGCCACTGTGGACGAGCATCTTTGTTTCTCTCTGAGTGTCGGGATGTTGTATCCCTCTTGGCCCGGGTTGGCCCTGGCAGTCAGGGTTGAGTGTTACAAGGGCGTAGGCTAAAGCTAAAACATGGCTACCTGTGTAGGCTGTACGATGACACTGGCAGGCTATGACAGGCTAGCGTTACTTAAGTACGGTTAGACAGCTAGCTGGGCTAGCTGTACTCAAGTACGGCTGGCCCAGGAATTTATGCTTGCTTGAGTATAGCTAAATTTCCAGGCTAGCGGACCTAATTGAATTTAGTGAGAACAAAACTCAAAGGATAGCAATGTGCTTTTTTATTCTCATCATACACATTTGGTGCTTGTAAAGAAAAATGTTAGAAGCCGAGGATGAAAAAAGCTCTCCAACAGAGATACTGCAAATTGGGTTCCCAAAGGATTCAACAGAGTTGTAACACAAACAGTGGGGCCTCGTGAAAGTTTCAATACTCAACCAGTAAGCAGACATGTAGGCCTACACATAGTCATGGTAGTTTACAGTGGTACATGGTAGACCACAGAATATATGCATCTTTGCGTCTCAAATACAAATGAAACATATACTCTAGAAGATCTAAGTATTACACTAAAGTGATATTTTTACAATTCAGTTTAAGGTTGTTTTTTTTTGCCTTCTATCAGATATCCATCATTAAGTACGGCAAGCCTGTCAGTGTCGCCATACACTTAAGTAAGGCTAGCCTGCCAGTATTGCCGTCAAAGTACGGCTAGCCTCTTCCAAGCTAAAAATAATTCAAACCATCTGAGTAACTTTAGTAAATTACCAGAGTTGGTTAGACTATAATTCCTAGAGTGTATTATTATATCTTGTGGCCTCTGATTGGCAAGTTTTGAAGGTTGAGTTGATTTTCCGTCAGGATGATATTCTCTTGAGCCTCAGCCTTTTTCCCTCTCTCAACATTTATGAATTGGATAAACAGTTGAACTTCGGGTCATTTGATTCTTTTTTCCTCCTCGGCGATGTCAACTCATCCAAAGTTGACTGTATAACACAAAACTATCACTTTGTATGCAGAACAATCTCATTTTTATTTCTCTGTTTTGAGAATAGAAGCAGTTTATGATCTTTTTTTGTATTCTGTTTGACTGCATGGATGGCTTATGTTTGGGTCAATTGTTTGTTTCAGAAAACTACAAAGAGTTCCACAGATGGTCGTGTGATAACTACCCAGAGTTTTGGGAAGAAGTTTGGAGGTTTGCTGATGTTATACACTCAAAAAGTTTTGATGAGGTGAGTCTGAATTTGCCTAGAACCATTGCCTCATAAAGATGTATGAAAATAAATCAGTTCACCCAAGCCCTTACGTACTGATTTGTGAAGCTATCTACTTTAGTTTTTAAGGTCTAGTACTTGTAGTTCTAGTTCAATGCATGGGTATGAAACTATTCAGCTGTTTGAAATAGTTGTGTCCAAAAGTTTAAGATGATCTCGTAACAACATGGTAATGGCAGTTTCTCTTTACTCGCAACGGTGTGGTCTTGTGACTTTCTATTTGGATGGGTAACTTGGGGACAGAGAACAAACAGAAGTAAAGCTGTGTAAACATTGACAGTAGACCTAGGGGAAGAGAAGTTGTTGTTTTATATTTAGATGTTATGAATAATTAATTCGAAAATTTAGAATTTGTTATGTATTTTTTGTGTGCGATCAAAGAATTTGATGTACTCCAACCTGCGTTCACAGGTGATTGATCGCAAAAAGTCCATCGCAGATATTCCTGAATGGTTTCATGGTGCCAGATTGAACTTTGCAGAGAATCTCCTGAGATATGATGATGACAGGACAGCCATTTACACCACAGGTCTGCTGACTGTAATGCATGGGTGTTGCTTTACTGTGTTACAATTTGTGCGTTTCTCATGTGTAGGCCTATCTTTGTATTCCTTTCATCACATGTACATAACTTCTTCTTATGCATGTGGTCTGTGATACTGGAGGTAATCACCTTAACAGTTATCTGTTCCAGGAGTTTAATGTTAGTTCAACTGCTTTTGTAAGTGTGTATATCTCTTGTTTGAATCCATAGTCCTTTTGGAGTTTTCATGCTTCCTACTGTAGGTGTTCTAATGAAGATGAACACAAATGGTGACCCTAAATCTCATATGTATAAGCCTGCATTGTTGCATGGAGTGTTAAATTCAGAATATAAATTAGAATTATACTTCAAACATGTTTTTGTCATCTCCCAAGTAGTTTAGTGATACCACAAGAATTGGATGTGATCTTTCTGAGGTCAGGAGAATAAGACCTGAGACTAAACCTGTTATACACTTATATCCTGCCTATTTTGTTGGATGTGCTTGGTTTACTTTTTGCCAGTGAGAAAAAACATTTTGTTCACAGCCTGATTTTAAGTATCTCCATTTTTTTAAATTTCTTATACTAGTAGCCTACTGTATCAATACCATTTCTGGGAGAAAGACATACAATGTATTGTACACATATCGTTTCATTCTGTGTAAATATAAATAGTCTATCTTATGAAGAGCAAAATAAATTTTTAACTCCTAACATGATAATTTCTCCATGGAGGTGTTATGAAAGCAAATTGATGGTTTTTGCTTATATATGTTCTTCCCCAGGAGAGGGTCGTCCAGAAGTTGTACAGAAATCGTTCAAAGAGCTGAGACAGTCTGTAGCCGTGTACGCTGCTGCCATGAGAAGGTTTGGAGTTAAGAAGGGAGACAGAGTTGTGGGTAAGAAATTATTTTGTCATAACATTCTGCCCTTTGCCCGATATGCTGCGCTGCTATATATTATATGATTTCAAAGATCATTAAGGTGGCTTGCTAAAAAATAGTTTAACTTGTTCAAGGACATCGGGGTAATTATATTTTGTCTGGCCTTGGAGGTATCAGACAGACTACTGCACTGTCATTCTCATTTGTTTGCTTCAATTGTCAATGCTGACTAACTGGTCTTTTGATTTCACTAATTCGCCATAACCACCACAAACTAGGCCTACTTAGTATCCTCAACTATCCAAGGTAGTCTTCGCCCTTAGAATACAAATAGGATTATTATTTAAATAAAAGGGATATGTTCTCTGACAAGTAATGCTTACACTTTCAGTGGAGGGTGCCCTAGTGTGGGTCTTAAAAGAAAAAATCTATTCTAAGTCTGTTTCTTTGTGTCACTATTGTCGTGAACTATTTCCTGGCACTGAAATGACCCTGCAGTGTTGAGAGGGCAATAAAACCTCAACATCACAGACTCAGAATATTCTTACGTTCTCCATTTCTGCACTTGACACCATATTCAAAATGTTTTTCTTTATCAATTACTTTTACAGGTTATATTCCAAATTGTGTAGAAGCTGTTGAGGCAATGCTGGCAACTGCAAGCATAGGAGCTATCTGGAGTTCCACATCGCCAGATTTCGGAGTTGTGGTAAATTGTTGCGTTGATTAAATTTTTATCATTTTCTTTTGTGATCAAGTTTTCATGTAATATTGTTTGGTTCGTGGACTTACTATTTCTACTTTCAATTGTGTGCAATTTTTTTGGTAAAATTGATAACATTATAAAGTTGCAAACTTTGTGACTTGAAATCTGGACATCAGTAATCTTAGAAAATGTATAGGGGAAGGGATTTCTCTAAAGTATAGCACTTAGAATATTTTCAGATCATGCTTTCTTTTTTGTTTTACCACTTCTGAGTGAAAGCTACTTCATTTCAGTTGTTGTTTTTAACCTGAAATACTCTTTTTCAAACTGAATTATATTCATTCATAAGATTATGACTGGAGAGTAACCTTTCTTTCTATTTCAGGGGGTCCTGGAGCGGTTCACTCAGATTCAGCCAAAAATCATCTTCAGTGTAAATGCGGTGCATTACAACGGGAAAATACACAGTCACATCGAGAAACTGCAACAAGTTGTGAAAGGTGTGTGTTTGTTATAATTGGATATGAAGCAACTTGTTTGGCCTAATCTTAGGCTTGTCTTGTCAATTACCTCATCACTACTCAGCATTTATATCAATAGGTTTGGTCTTCAGTGTACTTTGTCAGTTGTGCAAGTTGTATAAGGCACTACTGTACTCAACAATCATATCAATAGGTTGGATCTTAGACTAACCATGTCAATTGTATCATCATCGCAGTCAGCAATTGCATCAGTAGCTTTAATCTTAAGCTTGAGGATTTACCATGTCAATTTTATTTTATCACCTCTGTATTGAGCAGTGATATCAGTAGAGAAAAAGAGTGGAAGAAAAGGAATGGTGTTCAACAAAAATTATTTAAGAATTGAAATCTCCTGGGACAAGAGATAATATATAAATACTAAAAAAGTACAGGGGTATTTTTGCTTCAAATTGGGTACAATTCTTATGCGCCCATTATCCCCAGCATGTCAATTTTACCTCCTCAGGTTTGCCTGACTTGGAGAAAGTTGTCGTCATTCCATTCGTGAAAGAATTCAAGGCAGATTTGTCTTCTGTTCCTCTTGGGTATGTAGTGACTGAGATTTTGCATAGGCCATTTGAGAGTTTGCTCATTACTTTTCAGGACATGTGGAAATATACTGCTGTATGGGCCATTTTTTAAATTTATATATGTGTGCAGATGTTCCTAATTATTCATCAAAAGAAAAAGAAAAGATGTAGGAAGATAGAACATAAGAAAAGAAATTTTTATTATGAGATAATAGTTAAACAAGTCATTTCATTGGTGTAATTCGAATTTGATTTCAAGTATCTAGATCCATTCAAATCAGAATCAGAAAGTTTATTGATCTTTGACGAGAAATTTGGCATGGTCATGTTACAGTGACAAAATGACTACACCAAAAAGTGCAACATGTTGTCCTAGACAATATGCAGTATTTCATTCACCAACTGTGCCAACAAATAATTTGTGATTTGTTTAAATAAATTCTTACAGTTTTTCCATGGATTTGGAAATTTTGTCTCACACTCAGTGAAAAGAAAGATGTTCTTTTTTCCTACAAATAGTGTTTATAAAACAAGTCAAACTTTGAGAGAGCAAATTTTTGTAAAGTTGTCTGGGAATCAATTCTCTTTTTTCCATTCTCTGGCAGTATTTCATTGGAAGAGTTTCTCCAGGGTGGAGCCAAAGATGGCAAAGTGCCTGAGCTGACATTTGAACAAGTTCCCTTCAACCACCCTCTGTTCATCATGTACTCCTCGGGGACCACAGGCGTGCCCAAGTGTATGGTCCACTCCGTCGGGGTAGGTCACTTGTAGTTCGCCATCTTCATGATGAACCTTTATGTCACTCTTATCTTCTGAAGGCTGGATGGTTTCATTATCAACACAACATATTAGTCTACATAGCATACAGGGCAAACCTTTGAGGACAGCTCGAATTTATAGCAGATTTAATGCTTTCTGTTTCTCATGGTTAAACAACACTGGATGTATTTTTTTTTTACCACTACATAAATCCTGTGTTTAAAAAGATAAGATTGAAGTAAATTCATATGTTTGGGTAAATTGAAATTCATCATGACTGCGTATACCACCGCTACTTAACTATGTATGTGCATTCTCATCACTGTTTTAATCATCCCTTTTTGTGTAGTTATCAAATGATTTTAAGAATTATGTTCTTTGGAAATTTAATAAATTGTAATCCCAACGCTGTGACTTGAAACTTGAATATGCAGTGAGAAGCAGAAAGCCCTCACTCGTAGAAAATATAAAACATTCGTCAAAGTAAGATTTAGCCTTGACTCCCAGATATGAACATGATAATGTTGTGACTTGTCTGCCTCAGGGTACGCTGATGAAACATCTGGAAGAACACATGATTCAGGGAAACATGGACAGAAGCGACGTCATGTTATACTACACAACTGTAAGTCATTTGCTGATTGGTTGATTTTTATTGTTGTTGATGTTGTTTACATGTGATCTTCTCATTGTTTTTTCATAATTTTTTTAGGGTTTTGGTTTTCAAGGAGAAGAAGATTTCTTTTTTTTTTTAGTACAGTTATTTCTTCTATTTAGTATAGAGAATTCTTCTATTTAGTGAGACTTCTCTTATTTAGTATAGAGATTTCTCCTTTTAGTATTAGTATAGAGGGATTTATCTCTGTATAGAGATATATCTCTGCTGGGATGTAGTACCCCTTTCAGTCTTGGTTAGCCCTAATGCGAGGGTCATAGTTGTCAACCTTCAAATGTCCCTATAGTGTTGCAAAGGGTGTAAAAACCAAAACAAATAGACCAACTGCTCAGCTGTGGAAGAAACACTGAGTTTGACTTTTTCTTTTTTTTTACTTGATTGTATGTTTCAGGCTGGCTGGATGATGTGGAACTGGATGGTATCGGTATTGGCCGTGGGTGCGGCCATCGTACTATATGACGGATCTCCTCTCATACCTCATGTCAACATTCTCTGGGATATTGTCGATTCTGTCGGGTAAGTGTGTTCAAACAGAAGTGTGGGATTTAAGTTTTTCAATTACTGTTTTTATTTGTCTTTCACATTTTTCTTTTCTTATTGGTTTCCTTTTGTGTGAGCTCAGTATTGTCTTGTGTTGTCTCTAAAATGTTGTTATGTAAAATTGTGACTTTCATTGGCTGAAATGAAAAATGTCCCACATTCGCCTCAGAAAAATATGGAGGAAATTCTAGACAGCTCAGAGCTTGTGATGCTTTGGTTCAATAGTCCTCAATTTTCTCTGTTTAGATTTTTATTGTTCAATGTTTTTCACATTTGAGACTTTAGAGGAAACATTTAGTTGATTGCCCAGATGTGGTTGTTTTAGAGATGAGGGTTTTCTGTTGTTTTTTCTGGACGTTATTCAACCATCTGTTTTCATTTGTTGGGTAGTTTTGTTCAATTTGATGACCCGTTATAAGCTCACATCTGTTGCTGTAATATTTTTTCTGTCTTACTTCATCACAGAGTGACTGTCCTCGGTACAGGAGCAAAATGGTTGTCGGTCTTAGAAGACAAAGGAGTGAAACCAGGTCAGTACAACCCATAATTTTATGATGATGCAGGACACAGAACTTGTCTGTGAACTTGGTATACATGAAATTGGCTGTTGACTGCCCTCACCTTGAAGATAGTGCCTGTATAGTAAATGTCACAAATATAGGACAAGGTTGATTATTTTTAAAACAAACCTTGATCTAAATACTTTGTACTCACATGGTGTGTTTATACACCAACCCAAATTAACCCCTCCAGCTATGTTGGAAAGTTCTTATATATAACAACATTACTTTATTGGAGTCCCTTCTCTTATCCCATTTGAAATAAGAATGTTGTAGGGTATATCAATATAATGGAAAGCTAGGATAGGATAAAAAACTCATAATTTGTTTGCCCTCCAGGTTGCAGCCACAGTCTGAAGACCCTGAAAGCCATTTTGTCCACGGGTTCTCCCCTGAAGCCACAGAGTTATGACTACGTCTACAGGGACATCAAGTCAGATCTGCTGCTGGGCTCAATATCAGGTACTCTAACTTGACACATTGTTTATTCTGTTTGGAAGATTGTTAAGTTGTGCATTTTCTATTCTCTGTACATGATTGTTAATGTGTGTTTACGTCAAGTCTTGCTGGTTGAATATGCAGTAAAAGAATTTACATGTACAACATTAGTGGTTGGTGGATGCTCTGCTTCAGTTTGGTCTTTCTTTTTTCCGTTTTTTTTTTCTTCCTAATCTACTTCCAGCTGATAAATGTGGTTGTTTTACGAGTACTCTGGTGTTGTCTGCCTCTTCTGCTTCTTTCTTTGTCTTACTTTTGTCTTTGTCTATTTCCTGGCTCTGAGATGGCTCGTCAGTGTCAGGGATGCCATAAAACCTCAACAAGACAGACAAACATAATGTACTTCATGACCTTGATATGACCTTACAGTGTTCATAGTGCTGCATCACAGAAAAGAAATAAACTATCCCTAGTAGAATGTAGGTGTAATGTCGGGATCTGTTCTGTGTTTCAGGTGGCACTGACATCATTGCCTGCTTCATGGGTCACAACTGCACAGTGCCGGTGGTGCGGGGGGAGATTCAGTCGCTGCTGCTGGGCTGTGACATGCAGAGCTGGAATGAGTCAGGTGAGGCTTTTGTAGTGTGACCCAGTTATGTGATTGTATTAGTGTTGTTGCTATTGCTACGGTTGCAGAGGATGGGAGATGTGGTGTAGCTTGATTTTTCTCTCATTGTTAGTCTTGTCCTTTTCTTCTCCCTGACACTGAATTGACCTTACAGTGTTGATAGTGTGCCAGAACATGTATAATGTATAGCCATTAAGATAGAAGTGGTCAAAAAGAATTTACTGCAAAGGCTGGAACTAACCAATATTACTAGTGCTATTGCTATTTTGACTTAGATAGGAAATAAGTGGCTCTCCAACGGAGATGGTATTGGGAGGGATCCAATCGGATATTAAAATTTCATATACGGTTTGTTGAGGTTGTGGTGGGTGTTTTTTTTCTCTACATATTTTGACTTAAAGATATATCTTAGTCAAGACATAATATAGCATTTACAGCTGTCTACTCTAAGTAAAATCAAGTCAACAACTGAGCGGAAAAGAATATATTTCCTGTTGTTTGGCACAAGGTAGTGCATTTTTGCAAGGAAGTGGTCTAATTTGATTGTCTGTCAGTTTTAAGTTCTAGAAAGAAAAGTCTCAAGGATGGGACAAAACTCTCTTATTTTCCATCTGCAGACTGTGTTAGTTACTCAAAGTCAAATCTTCAAATCCTCTTTTCAAGTATTTATCACTATCCCTTAATCAATATTCCTAAATGTGAAACTCCAACATTCTTCTTTTTCATTCATTCTCCTTATTCAGGGAAGCCGGTGTTCAATGAGAGCGGAGAGCTGGTATGTCTCACACCTTTCCCCTCCATGCCCGTGTCCTTCTGGAATGACACTGATGGGGCCAAGTACAGAAAGGCTTACTTTAACAAGTATGATGGTAAGTGAAACAGAAATACTGTGTTGTTATTCTCATGAATTCCTCCATCTGTGCATATGGTAGAAAGGTAGTGATACTGGCTAACCAATACTATTCGACAGTGTTGAACACAATTCCGTGCCTATCATTGCTTCTATGGCTTGTTATTTGATCAGAACTGAAAATCTCATTTCCCTGATAGGTGTATTGGCTGTGTAAGTTAATATTTTATAATCACAATACAATACACAGAAAGGAATAATGCTGATGTCGCAGTTTTTCAATCTGGAGAATCATGCTAATGTTTGTCAGAAGTGGTTTTACTTATGTCTACCTTTCCATCCCTGCCTCCTGAAACCCCTTCACAACTTTCAGTTTTTTCGGGTTTGGGTCCATCTTGAGCTCTTTTTTTGTTAGCAGCAGCTGGAGTTTTTGCAATATTAACCATAGAAATTGCTTGTAGTCATAAGAGAGGGTAAAATTTTAGTCACCTGTATATTGATGAAAGTATGATTTTTTTGGGTAGAAGTCTCTGTCACTTTTTTGTGTGATTGTTGTTGAGTTTTTTGTTGTTCTGTGTTGAAAGTTCCTTGAAGGCAAACCAGTTTAGATTATCTTCCCACGATTTTGAACGTGATTCTACTTTCTCTTGACATATACCTTATTATTGTGTTCTGATCTTTTCTTTTATTCTGAAGAATTGTCAAAGAAGTCAGGTATTTGATGAGACCATGTTTCAAAGAATAATTTTCATTAACCACAGATTATTCTTCCACTACCTCAGCACTTTGTCTTGTCATTTCTTTGTTTTTGTACTAGAAGATAACAACTTGTAGATTTAAAAAAAATGGTGTATAAACAATGAAGTAAAACAAGCTATTTTCTATGCAAATATAATGTTGTAATTTCTTTTATTAGTACTTATTCCAGACTTATGTATTTAGAATTGTCAGCTTTTTTCCTGATGTAGCAAAACTTTGTTTCATACATCATAAAGGTGGATAATTACCTCGATTAAGTGAAATGCTGTTTCGAAGATTTTAAAGATATAGTGGAAGTGGAAGGCAAGCAGTTGCATGCAACCACAAACACAAGCACTGTTTTCTTATACAGTCGAACCTAGCCTAGCAACCCATCTATACATACTGACATTCTGTGCTAATTATTGTCTTCTGGTCCCACATCCTGTGTGTTTATACTGTCAACAATCTGTTATTGAGACCCACATAGTTTGTCTTCCTGAGTGGTACTGCCAGACGAGTTTTAACTGAATTGTGTGCATCTGTGCGTTTACAGGTGTGTATGTATGTGTGTGTGTGTGTGTGTGAGAGAGAGAGGGAGAGAGAGAGAGAGAGTAAAGTTCCCTACATCTTTTAGCTGTATTATACTTTTGTCTTCTTTTGATTTCTTTGAATGTCATAAATTGTTGTGACAGTCATTGTGAAGTATTTATGTTCAACATCATCAAAGTGCTGTGAATAAATGGCAGAATGTTATAATTGCCCTGCAATACTTGAAAAACTGCATCCTGTTTCATTGTATTGGCAAGAGTTGTCATTACACTCAAAGACATAGAAATTGCCAAAAGTCAACTGGGATAGGACAAGTGAGGTCATAATATGTAAATCGACTCATCCCCTCTATGTCTTCTTCATAGTTTAAGTTAGCCCCAGGCACAAAAGAAGGATTATGATTCGGCCTCACCCCTGCCCACCAACCACCCCTGCTCTTTAATGGTCTATGCTGTAAACCCTGACAGAATAACAAACAGTTGATACACTTGACCTGAATAAACATCAGTGTCTCAGTTTTTCTTTATTCAAGATTATCGTCACCTTTCTTTGTATTCTAGCCTACTTCATTATCATTTGGTATTGATTTTTCTTTTTCCCAATGACATATCTTCAAGTTTGATTTTTAGTTAGTATTTTTCACTGCACCTTTCTCTGAAAGATATTTTTTACTTCTATGTCCACAACTTTTTGGAGAGACATCTGTCTCAATGGTTTTATTTCTGTAATTTTTACATTTTTATCAGTTCACATCTTTTGTTGAAATTATTTTCTTGTCTTCATTTTTCACTTCTGTTCACATTGCAGTTTCATCTTTCCATAAATGTTCCTAAGTGGAAGATACTGTTTTTTGCATGGAAGTCCAATATATAAAATCTTTCTTTTGGGACAACACTAATTTCATCAGTGCAGAAATTTACCAATGAATTCTGTGGGGTAAAATAATGTCCCACTGTTAGAGATACATTGATTATCTCAAGCGGAAGTGAAACAAGCATAAAAGTGTCAAATATACTGTACCCAAAATCATAAGATTGACAGATTGAAGGTAGGTTTCAAATCTTAGTGTATCAAAACCAATTTTTGACAGACCTCATCATAATTTTTCACATAGTCAAAAACAGTGCTGCTATGAATGCTTTTGATTGGTATCAGTCACAACAATGAAGAATCATGTGGATGAAGTTATCAAACTTGTGATAAGTGTATTTTGACAATGTTTATGTACCTGTATTTGGTGACGGACTCAAACAAAAAATTCTAGTTACTTAGACTGTTTCAGTTTTTAGCTGGAATAGCATTATACTTTTTGTTTCATCCAATTCTTATGATAGATCCTGAGACTTCAACGTTTTATTCTGTCTAGTAAGCTGTCGTTGTTGTTGTTGTTTTTGTTGTCGATCAGGGACTTATGGGTTATGTACTCTTCAAGTAGTATGTACAACCAACAGAGCCATGGCAGTCTAGCTCTGTGCCTCGTGAGGAGAAAGCCTTAAAATTGGCCCCATAATACTGCAAAACTACAATGCAGTCTTAAGACCTCTACAGACCAGATTACTGCTAATGCAGTCATTGAGTAATTTACTGGCATTACTGATACAACACTTGGACATTATGGTTGTAGCCATTGATTCAGAGACAGAACCATGTGTGTTGCCCTGGTGCAGTAAATTAAGTGAAACAATTCACAGAGTTTGCCACTACGGGCTGACCAATTAGTGGTCAGAAGTTGAAACGGGAAAAAAATATAGATAACTGTCTCTTGGCTGTATACAAAACATTTTGTTTAGGGCAAACACTTCATCGTAATAACACGATGGCGGATAAAACTTTGAGTTGATCAAGTTGAGTTTGATGTCTGATACCTAAAAATACCCCATAATTGATGGCTTTAAATATAAAAGTATTTTACATGTGGTCACACAAATGTATGAACTCTTAAAAAGATATGTTGTTTTTAATCATTGATTAAGGTTCTTAAGTAGGAAAACTATGAAACTACATGTATAATTTTTTAATCCAAAACAAATGGAGAGAATTTGATTAAAGCTGAAGGAGATGTCACTGAAATACTTTTCAAGAAGTGCTACAAACCAAGATTTCTCCAGTATGATCTGAATATTTTTATAGGCATAGTGTACGCCACAACAGTTTTCTTCACAATGAAAATTTCTGAATGTCAGCATAATCACAGTGTAATGTTGGTGTTTTATTACTAAGGTCACGACTTACCGGTGACAGCTGGCCCTGGCAGTAGTCGTAAAACCTCGCAATAATCAATGGGCACAGGATGCTAATCTATTTATAACCTCATTTGGAGGGTCCATGACAAAAGGAGGTGATCACCAGAACATTTTATTGTAAAAAAGGAATGAAAAGGCTTTGTTGTACATTTTCTTATAGAAATGAAATGAAAGGCTTCCTTATTTATACATTTTATTGTTAAAAAAAAGAAATAAGGCTCTGATACATTTTCCTGTAGAAATGAAAGGCTTTCTTACATTCCATTTAAAAAAAAATTAATTTAGAAAGCTTTGTCATTCATTTTCTTGTAAAATAGAAATTAAAAGGCAAATGTCAGTCAAAGTAGTTGTGGAGAGACCAGATTCCTAGCAATGATTTGAAAGTGTAGGTAAGTAAATAGGATCAATTTTCTTAATCTAGATTAAGTTATTCAGAAGGTGTGAGAGAACCCTCAGTTTTGTAAAAACTGTCAAAACGAATATAGGCAAACCCACAGGATGTAGAATAACATTCCGGTAGTAGTCAGAGGTAATCGTAGCTGAGTGTATGCTGAGCGTATTGATTTTATTTGATGAGAAATCCGATACTGTTTACATAGTATGTCATGTGTATGTTCTCGGCAGGTGTGTGGGCCCATGGGGACTACTGCGCCATCAATAAGGAGACAGGTGGCGTTGTCATGCTGGGCAGAAGGTGAGCTGGGGGTTAACGGCAGTCCTGTTTGTGAGAGGAGGAGGGGGGGGGGG
>JAUKPP010284454.1:0-10498 GCA_032273245.1 Phyllaplysia taylori
CAAAACAAGAAGAGGCTAAAACAGCTAAGGCTGGCGCCTCTATAAATAACCCACTCCTTACTACTACTACTACTCTTTGTCTCTTTCTGTGTGTGTGTCTCTCTCTCTCGGGTCATCTCTCTTTTTGTCTGGCTCTCATTACGCACCATGCTGTTTTTCTTTTTTTTTCTCTCAGTCTCTCTCTCTCTCTCTCTCTCTCTCTCCCCATCTTATTAGTGCGCACTGGTAAAACCATAGGCTACCTTGGCACACCTTTTGTTTTTTCTTCCTTTCTTTTCTGTCTCTCACCTCTCCAGAGGAGAAGGGAAGAGAGAAAGAGAAAGAGGGGAAGTGGCAGAGACACAAAGGAACAAATACACTTGGAAACAAGTCACTGTTTTGTCTTTGTAAAAGTAACAACAGCAAACTATAGTAAAGAGAGAGGGAGAGAGAGGGAGGGAGAGAGAGGGAGGGAGAGAGAGGGAGGGAGAGGGTGAGAAAGGAGGGAGAGAGGAAGGGAGGGGGAGGGGGAGAAAGGAGGGAGAGAGAAATATACACAGAGAGAGATAAGGAGACAAAGAAACAGAGAAACAAACATACATTCACACATAAAGATACACACATACAGAGAGAGAGAGAGAGAGAGAAAGAGAGAGAGAGAGAAAGAAAGAGAAAGAGAGAAAGACACACTCACATAGCCTACAATACAGCGGAAAAAAGAGAGATGGTCTAGAGAAGGAAGCAAGAGCGATAGATAAGAAAGAATGAAAGAAAGAAAGAGAGAGAGAGAGAGAAAGAGAAAGAGAAAGAGAGAGGTATATATATATATAGAGAGAGAGAAAGAGAGAGAAAGAGAGAGAAAACCCATCAAGGCATTATTTCCCATGTGTTTCTATTGTTTCCTTAAGCCCAAACACTCGTGCATTCTTATGTATCGAGAGGCAAACATTTTGTGAAGTGCTCACAATACTCCCTCGAGAAGCCAACGGTTTTTTTTACAACAAGCTCTGATATCACACACAGATGCTTGCTTCAAGTTGTGGGCGTGGACGTAATCCGAATACATTTTCCGTTTATCCGAATCAATGTGACGACAATGAAATGAAGGTTCTTACCTTGCCGTGTGCGCATAAGGTGGAGAGTCCACTGACCTGTTTTGTCAGTTGCAGGCCAGGCTCATATGAATATATGATATATAGATGAGCCTGGCCTGCAACTGACAAAATAGGTCAATGGACGCTCCGCCTAAGTCGAATTTCGGCTTGTGACTCTCTGTTTTTGCTTCTAACAGGGTCTGTGAGGATAATTATCTTGGATTTCTTTTTTCATGACTTATTTCCGTACAGATGGGAATAAACCTATTTCTGACTTACGTTTGTACCAATGGAAGATTATTTTCTTTTCTTACGTGTTTATTTTTTAGGCCGATGGGATTTTTTTCCCTCCCAAGCTCATTCCTACTCTGTTGACGCCGTTTGATTACGGAGTCTGTGAAAAGCATTATCTTCAATGTGAGCCTACTAAACCCATTCTTGTACTCATGAGAATCTATCATTATTTTACTTATTTTTTTAACGGCGGGAACATACTTCCGTTCTGACTTATCTTACTAGCACCCACGAGAATCTATTAAACCCCTCTCTGTGGAGATCTACATTGTATAACGGGTTAGTCTTTTCTGACTTATTTTCATACCTATGTGAATCAAGCCATTGAAGGAGTCACCTAAAGATTTGGATTTGGATTGGTTTCCTTGCATAGATCTAGTACATGTAGGTAGGTCATAATTAGTCTGAAGTTGTTCCGCTTGTATTGAATGCACACAGATCTACCATCATATCCATTGATCAATTAGTAGCACCCGTTATTCAAACGCATTTTCTTTGTTCTATTCAATTTTCATCGTTAAGAGCACCTATAATTTCGATTTTTCTTTTCGTAGACTTAACCAGCGTCTATTATGTAATAGTTACGCTCTTGTCTATTACGTGGAAGGCATGAGTTCGACCCCACGTGCGGATGATATCTGTTTTTCTGCTGAGGTTTGTAACTCTCAGCCCAGGTTGACCTTGGCAAGCAGGATCAAAGTAGTTACTTTCTTAAATGACCTTTCAGTATTGCGAGCGACGTAAAACCGGTAACCAAATGAAGCACCTAGAATTTAGATTCTTTTTCTTAGATTTATTCGATTTTCAGAGTTAGGACCACCCATTCCTTTTATTCAGATTTTTTTCCTCCGACTCAATACCCAGCCTTGGCCTTAACCTGCCAGCCCCAGACCACCCTTTCATCACGTCTGATGGAGCCATGCAATGTATAGAATCAGAGATGAACTATTTTGAGAGGGGAAGCGCCCCTTGACAACTGTGCATTGCGAGCGTTGTAATAACCATTCACACTAACATTTTTCCTTTTTCGGCGCCGAAATGACCTTATAGAGTAGATGGAGCCGTAAAACCCCTACCAACCGACCGACCAACCAACCAACCAACCAACCAACCAACCAACCAACCAACCAACCAACCAACCAAACATTTTCTTTTGCCATCCGCGCTTTGATCGCATGACCAAGCTCCGAGCTTAGAGTCTTCGTTTCCCCTCTCAAAAGCAGGCTCTTTGATAAAACTCTGCTCACGTCAATATAGCGTTTGTAAACTACAAACGACGGACGAATGCACATAGCACATTGCATGCTGTACTGTTTGTTGTTTGATCATGTTTATTTGTGCTATTTGTGCTCGTGCAGTTGTTGATAATGTTGTTGTTGCTTCGTTGTATCCCTGAAACGTTCACAACGGAAACGTTCTTTGCTTACTTTCTCTTACTTTTTGTTCTATTGTCTATTGTTTTATTATCCTGATCGCATATTGTTTCATTCTCTCCCCCGAGGGATTTTCTCGTGTGAATGGGAGAATGATGTCTTTGGTCACAGAGGAATACGTTCTACAACTCTGTACAGGAAAAAGAACTTTGAGCATGACCTCAAATTCGGGTGAACGAATGGTGTGTGTGTGGACGTGTGTGTGTGTGTGTGTGTGTGTGTGTGTGTGTGTGTGTGTGTGTGAGTGAGTGAGGGGAGAAAGTGGAAAGGGGGTGGGTTACAGGCTTAAGGGTATAGAGGGATGAAGCCAAAAAGATTAGAGAGGGGGGGGGGTCGAGGAAGTGGGGCTCGAAGAGTGGCAGGGGTTAGCGTAGGGGGTGTGAGATTTGAGGATAAAGGGAATGGTGATTTGAAGGGTGAGGCCAAGTAGTTGGGAGATTTGGGGACGAGTGGTTGGGGGAAGGATGGAGGGTTAGGTAAGGAGAAAACTTAGAGGCATAACTTAACAAAACATACAAATTATATTCATAACAGAAGAAAATCCGTTCTCTGTGGGATCATACAGCTCGACCCTTCTCAAGGACTTGAAGTTCACCCCAAAAATCCAAAAAGTGCTAGAAACAAAAAAAAACATGAAGAATATAATATGATTTAGTCTAGGCATATTCAAACTCTAACCTTTACAAGCTTAAGACGAATACAATCTGGCGATCCTTTTGCTGAATGTTGTTCAACACATGTATAAAACGCACAACTCGCTCTTGTATGGAGCCAAGAATCATTCCATGTGCATTACTCAATCTAAGATGTTGTTTAATGTTACCTTGTGGATTTTCAACATACCCATAATGTCTAGGATAATATTATAAATCTATATGTTATTTATCTTACGAGATCAGTTATCTTTGTATAAAACAAGCGAACACAGACATTATTATTATTATTTCTTTGGCATTTAGGAACATCTAAAAATAGAATTTTGATATCGCATTTGCGTTCATTTTCGAGCAACAGATCTCTTTTGGCAGGTTGAGGTGAAAAGCTTTTGATTAGAATAGAAATCGTGTGCAATATTCCCTGCCTCTATCTGTGTCACGCTGCATAGAGCAGGACCAGTGATTACTTGCGCAGTCAGGCAATAAACTCTCTGCTCTACATAATATTATAACCTCATGTCTCTGAACGTTATTTCTGGCAGATATTGCTGTCCTGTGGTTTCGATATTGTGGCGACAGACCAATTTTATTTATTATTCTTGTGTCCAAAGATACATTTTTGAAGGTACGACGTAGCTCGTTCTTTAAAATTAACTTAAAATGCTGCAAGGGACATTAAACTACAAACCATAGAAAATATAAATACCCCCTCCCCTAAAATTACCTGCAAGCAAAATCAACCAGACCATATTGGTTTTTTTTTTTTTTTTTACAAAATATCTTTTTAAAATACTTATTTCACTTCCAAGCATCTATGATCTGTATACATAAAGTTCACTCTAACTGACGCATGCTTTTGATATTGGGCAGAAAAGGAATGCTGTAGGTGTTTCAGAAAAAAAAATTCTTGTAACTATAGTTTTAATTTAAAAAATCTTATGATTCCCGGCTTTCTCTTTCACCGATGATTGAATAAGCTGGGGGTCGCCTCGTATCTATACCTGCTTTGACGGGCGTTATACTTATACGAAAACGATTTATCGCACTTAAAAGAAACTCGCCTGGTTCAGAATGAAATACATGTGTGCCCATAGAAGTGTAATTTCTTTTGCATTCTGTGGGGTTATTTGGCCTCTGCCTTGTTGTCAACACTTTACACATAATTTTCTTGTCCTTTCATAAATACGTCAGTGGGTCGGAGATGGAATAAGCCAACAAAAGTTTATCATTTCACCGCCATATGTGACTCTCGTTCACTGCACATTTCAAAGCCAAAACAGGTTGGCCCCACCCGTGAGCAAAACATTAAGGTCTGAGAGGAATCATTGCTCAATGTAAAATACTCACTCGATACATGCTCCCTGGAACACACGTGCTTTGAAGCAAGCAACTGATGAAATACAGCACATGGATTGGACATGATTCGAGTAGGTGGTGCTATTGCTCATTCTATACATAAATCCTGGAGAGAGTTTTCTTCAGGTAGCTGTTGATTGTATTTGATCTTAGTGTAAGTGTTTTGATTGTTCACCCAATACATTTATGACGTAGTTTGCTGGGGCGCACATGTTCTGGAAGGTGTTCAGGTATCTACAGAAGAGTTAACAAGTTCTATTTATATACCATATACTGTATTCACTCGTTATTGGGCTAGACGTCGAGGTGGGTGGATAATAAATGGATGTATAGATGATGGATGGATACAAAGCAAAGGAACATCTAAGTGCACATGAAAACGGATACAAAATTGGGTGGTATTATTGAGATAATTCAGCTCCTCTCTCATTTCACTCTCTCCCTCTGCACTATCCGTCCTTCTTTCTCCCTCCCTCTCCCCTCTCATCTCTCTTTCTCTCTCTTCCTCCCCTTCTCCATCTTTCTCCTCTTCCTAAGTCCCCTTTTTCTGCTCCCCTCCCTCTCCCCCCTCTCCCCGTCTCTCATCTCTCTTTCTTTCTCTCTCTTCCTCCCCTTCTCCATCTTCCTTCTCTTCCTCAGTCCCCTTTTTCTACTCTCCTCCCTCTCCTTTCTCTCCCCGTATCTCTTCCTCTCTTCCCCTCTTTCCTCACATATCCCATTCTCTTTCTTCTCTCTTCCCCTCTTTCCTCACATATCCCATTCTCTTTCTTTTCTCTCTCTCTCTCTCTTTCTCTCTCTCTGTCTCTCTCTCTCTCTCTCTCTCTAACTGGCCACCAGCACCACATCTCCCCATCTGCTGTCCACATGTGTGTGGTGTCTACTCCGTCTACCCCGGGTTGGCAACATCACCGCTCTGGCCGAGGTGACCGGGTTATAACTTAGAGCGGAACGAGAGCATGCAGTCTGGGGACCAATGTACCTACCAATAAAACATTGAGTGTGAGCAAATGTAGCAATACATTTACATTGTGCAAGGAGTGGGATGTGTGTAGACTAGGCGGACATTAGGAACATGGAATAGATGTGTGTGTCTCTGTGTGTGTGTGTGTCTCTCTCCCCTCTCTCTCTCTCTCTCTCTCTCTCTCTCTCTCTCTCTCTCTCTCTCTCTGTGTGTGTGTGTGTGTGTCTGTATAACTTTTGAGTGATTTTTTTCTTTACATGTATAACTTTTCACCCCCTATTTCCATGCTTTTAATTGTTCACGAAAAGATTTTGCTCAAGAGTAGCAAATCTTGAGTGCACTGGAGAGATTGTGGAATAGCCTACTTACAAACAGAACGGCTATAGTCAAATTATGTGATCTTTGAGGTTGTAGATATTGAATTGTACGCTGCCCTTTTGGTTGGTTTGGTTTGGTTACCAGTATTACGTCCCCTGCAACACTGTATGGTCATTTAAGAGACGGTCTACTTCGACCCTGCCTGTCAGGGCCAACCCGGACTGAGAGGGAAAAAAATCCCAGCAGAAAAACCCCCAGATCGTCCGCGACCGGGGATCGATCTAGGGTCTTCCCGCATGATAGGCGAAGAGCCTAACCATTACACCACAGCTCCGGTTACACTGCCCTGTCTTAATTAAACTTATTATGTATCATGCCTAATTCTGCGAATGTGTCTCATAAATCGATTAAGATTAGATAGGTAACGCCCAGAACATGAATATAAGTACCGTTAGTAACACGTTAAAATCTCTTATGTAGGGCCTTAATTAGAAAGAAATTGATGTGGCGAATTGTAAAAGCTTTCCCTTCGTGTCGGGAGAGAGAAATTAATGTGTTAACGTCCAGCACTCGATGACTCAAGCCAATCTGTTATGGCTAAGTAGGTCAACGATGTTTAGAGTTTGCCTTTCCTCTCCGCCACCTTACTGGGAGAGACAAATAAACTAGAATCCACTGAACATAATGAGCCGAACAGATGCCAGTTAGAAGTTACGTATTTATAGAGGCACCAGCTTTTTTCTGTTTTAGCCAGATGCCATCTGTGTCCAACAACGCTGGGATTCAATAGGCAGGAGATATAGAAAGGAAATAGAGAGTCTGGAAGGAAGGAAGTTTGGTTTGGTTTTAATTTTACGTCCCTTGCAACACTGTATGGTCTTGTCAGAAACGGAAAGTTAGTGACCTATTTGATTATTGAGGCCATTTTAGCCTGTTTTTCTCACTTTGCAGTCATTCGTTTCCGTTCGGGACATTCAATGTATGTTGTGTCTATACACGTCTGTCGAGAGAGAGAGAGAGAGAGAGAGAGAGAGAGAGAGAGAGAGAGAGAGAGAGAGAGGGGTGGGAAGCATTTGTTTGGAAGAGAGAAGGGAGGGGGTAATGATAGATGAGGGAGAGGGAGAAGTTTTTGAGGAAGAGAGATAGAGAATGATAGAGAGAGGAGGAGGAGGAGGAAGAAGAATTAACGAATATACCGAAGATATACATCGAAAGAAGAAGAGAAATGACGACAGCTATTAATAGAGTCTGTATGAAGAGAAATGGTAAGACGGAAACGCGAGAACCATACGGCTAATGTAGGATTTAGGGCAACGACCATATGGTTTTGATCGCTGGCCTCTCGCGTGAAGACATCTGGTCAAATCGATTCCTTCATAAGCGTCTTTGTCTTAATGACAGAAGAAGGAGGAGAAGCGAGAGAGAAGTGTAACCGATAAACTCTGTCAAAGCACAGTAGATCGTCTGCGCAGACTAGAGGTGTGCGATTAACCAACATTTTTAATCGATTAAAGTATGACGAACGGTAAAATTAATCGATTAACTCATTGAAAAATTTCACTGCATGATCAACGAATGGTCAAGGTTTCTACAGTTAACTTTTTTTTCTTGTCGAGACCAAAAGCATTGCCAGGAACGTCTAAACTTTCAATGCTGATGTTGAAACCAAGAGAAAGCTTGCGTTACCGTCTTGTCTCAGCTATTCCTATATTTCTTGCCAATTCCATTCGATTCTTTTCAAGCAATCTCACACCAGACTAAAACTTCCGGAACTTGTTATTGAAGTCCAAACAAAAAATATTAATTTGCAATGGCGAATTTTGGCGGTTCATTTGAATCGACGAAGTTTTGCGTGTTTTTTTCAGCGACTGTCGGGTTTTACATAGTGAACTACCAGACGTAATATCTGGTAACACATTTTATAATGTTAGCCATTACTTTATGTTTTATTGATTAAATGCTATGAAAACGCAGTGACTGAAAAGTCCTGTTATTTCTGGATACTTTTGGAAAAATGGGAAATATCCTGATAACTTGGCATCTTTTTTAATTGAAGCAACGGATTTTAGCGGTAGTTTTTGATCGATTAATTTTAATCGAGTTATTTTGACGGTTAATCGATTAATGTGCACCACCAGCGCAGACATCGTGAACGAAAGGTCAAGCAATTATGATCATTGTTGTTCCTTAGGGCTGGCTGGCTGTACAGTTCATGAACTCACGACCTCTCAATAACTGGCAACACATCAGTCATCTTGATGGGCTCGCTCTAGTCTGGCTTCATATCGTTTTCCCTCCATATCTCACTGTATGTGGGTAGCTGGTGGGGATCTGGAGTGATCCTCTTCTTATACTTTTTGATGAGTCTTACTATTGTCCGAATGAACTTCCTGGCATTGGGATCACATTGCAGTGTTGACAGGGCCTTTGAACCTTTACAATACAATTAAACAATATCTACCTTATGTCTTCTTTTATCTCTCTTTTCATTCTCTCTATTTTCTCTGCGCATCACGCTTGTTCTTTGGCTTGGTTACCGGTTTTACGTATTTTGCAACATTGTAAGGCCATTTAGGATAAGGACTACTTCGACTCTGTCTGTCAGGGCAAACCCAGGATGAGAGAGAAAACTAGAAAGACACAGATGCTCATCCACAAACCTTATCGAACTCAGTTCTTCCGTATGATAGGCGAAGAGCATCACAGACGACGATGGGCTTCTCTCTCTCTCTCTCTCTCTTTCTCTCTGTCTATGTTTCCCTAGGTAAAGCGTCCGTTTGAAATATTAAATCCAGGTTTCGAATCTTTTTAGAGAACATCATATTAGCTCCCTTTAACACGGATGTTGTTGTTATTGTTGACCGATCAAGGGCTAGTTTTTGAGACCTTCAGAGCTGTACTGACCTTGCACCTTGGTAATATTTCGTTACTTTAAAGTTCTTTATTTATAGAGTCAAATGCTTCTTTGACTGTTTTAGCCTCTTGTTCCTATTGTGGTATTCTTGTCCAAAACACAGGTAGAATGACCTCAAGGGAAAAGTTCGACAATAGACACCTCGGGAGTGAAGAATCTTTCACCAATTCGTGCTTTAAATTTGCCAAAGTGCAACCCAAACCTGTGTGTGTCAAAATTCTCTTTGTATTTGTATTTGATTTAGTCCCTTACGCAGTGAGCAAAAACCAGGGATTAAAATTAATACGCCCTTCCAGTGGTCCGGAGATCACAGGTGGGACCGCATTTTCTCAAAGTAAAAATGCAAAACCCACGGTGCCGACATGACCTTTTGGTGCCGAAAGAACCTGAAGACCCCGAACAAACAGAACAAACCAATAAGGCACTTTCTAACAACAGCAAGTGATGATAATATCGAATGACGTGAGGAGCATAATAAGCCCTCCACGGCATCAGTTGAGCAGAACACTAACAGACTCGCAACCCCCCCCCCTCCTAGACTCTGGACCCCCCCCCCCCTCCCTAACCCCATCCAAATGACAACTGTTTGGAGTAGACACCATGTAGAAAGCTCATGCCCTCAATAACCCCCGAGGAAAACTTCTTGTGCTAATCTGGAAAAGCTGAGGAAAGCGAGAAGCCTCTTCACGGATGTCCGGCGTGCGTCGACGGAAGTCAGGGTTGTGATAAAACAAGACACTCTCGTCTGCTCGCTCTATTGCTCGCAACACCGATACCACAGAACTGGGAGAGAGATAGAAGACGCGGCACGTAATACAATGCAGTACACAAATCTGGCCTGCAATTCGCCTTTGCAACAGTCCCAGCTCATGTAGATACACTACTGCCTCACATCTGGGCCAGTATTAAAAATCGACAAAGTTAACTTTCTGATAAGTCTAATGAACCTAAACCAAGATTTGCTCATTGCAAAGCCTTACTACGTGAAGTTTCTAGAGAGCTTTGATGACGTAATCAACAACGAAACAAAATCTTTCTAAGGCCAACACAAAAGGAAACTTTGCTGTTCTGCTGGCTGCGTGAACAACAGCAAAGTAAATGGAGTATGAATGCGGCCTTGTGACTATTCTACAACCATGGAAACGTTCCCATTTCCAAATGAATGTTAGAACATGAATATTATTACATTGGACACTTTATCCGAATGGGGGAAATAAAAGTTTAAAGACTTGGATTATAAATAAAATTTAAAAAAGAGGATTGGGTAGGGTGGGGCTTGACCATTACGTAGACACCTTGCAGGGAAACATTCGACATTGCAATTTCAAACACTGTCTCTTGGAAAGATTTTACCTTAGTTTTCTGGTCCTTCAATGCTCGAGCAAGTTGTCTTTGTACAAGTAAAATAAATAAATAAAATCGTACTTTATTGATCCCAGTAGGGAAATTTGGTTTACAATGGTGCATACAAATACAATCATAATTCATGCATG
>JAUKPP010284465.1:0-10497 GCA_032273245.1 Phyllaplysia taylori
CTCTTCGCCTTGCATGCGGGAAGACCCTAGATCGATCCCCGATCGCGGACGATCTGGGTTTTTTTCTCCTGGGATTTCGTCCTTCTCAGTCCAGGTTGGCCCTGACAGGCAGGGTCGAAGTATCCCGTCTCTTTAATGACCTTACAGTGTTGCAGGGGACGTAATAAAACTGGTAACAAAAAAAAAAAAGAAAAAAAAAGAACCCCCTCACTTTTTGTCGCTATCTTGTTTCAGCATCTCTCCTCTCTATATCGTCCCTTCTAATCGAACTCTTATCCAGCTTTGTATCTCGATCGACTTTCAGTCTCAACTGACAATGTATTTCTCTCGAACTTTCTCCTCTTTTGCTCCATCTCCTGATTGATTAAGCTGCATGTCCTAAACCCCTTGCAACACTGTAAGGTTATTTAAGAGGTGGCTACTTCGACCTTGCTATTTAGGGCCAACCTGGGTATTGAGGGGCTAATCCCAGCCAAAAACAACAACCGAGACCGTCCTCACATGGGGTCGAACTCGGGTCTTTCGTATGACAGACGAAGAGCCTAACCATTGCACCACTGAAGCCGGTGCTGTATCTCCGTCTGACAGAGCTGGCCTGGGAGAGTCGTTAGCCGAGCGGTAGAGCGCCCGCGAACAAATGAGAAGGTCCAAGGTTCCAATCCGGGGAGGTTCACCGTTTGGTTTTTTGTCCCGAGGTTTTATAGCTCCGACCCCAATCCCATCGGAGACGGACGTAAACGTTCGGAGGTCCCGCCTTTTAAATGAACTTATAGAGTTGCATAGGGCGTTAAATCAAAACTGAAATAAAAATAACTAACCTTTCCGAGGCAGCCTTATCAGTGTAAACCAAACTGCACTTGTCCGCGCAAAAATTAAAGACAAAAACGGTAACAGTAAACTAATAATAAATCACCACTCATCATTGCCCAAGTGAACAAAGATAAGGAAAGATAAGAAGGCTGAAAACGGCCCCTACACTTATGGGGCTGAAAGGCATGCGAAAAGGGTAGGGGAAAAACAAGTCATTAAATGGGTCTGTCCATATCTTTCTCCACAATAGATATGTATCAGGTCTCATTAGCTCTCAATCTTCACCTCTTTTGAATCTATTTCTATCTTCGATCCCTCCCCCCTCTCTCTCTCACTCTCTTTTTCTCTCTCCATACCCCTCTGCCTGTTACTCTCACGCGTTCGTATTGTGTGTCTACCTCTCTATTATCTTTAGTCGATATTTGCTTTTCTGGTTTTTGATACGATTTTACGTCCCTTGCAACACTGCAACGTCATTTAGGAGACGGGCTACTTCGACCTTGCCTGTCATGGCTAAACCGGTAATGTGAGTGAAAAATCGAAGTGGAAAAAAAACACCCTAGATCGTCCGTACCCGGGATCCAACTCGCGTCTTCTGCATGACAGCCGAAGAGACTAACCATTACACCACAGACGCCGGTCGATATTCGCATCCCCTCTCTTTCTTCCACTCTTCGATCCTGTCTTGTTCTCCATATCTCTCTCTGTCTGTCTGTCTGTCTCTCTCTCTCTCTCTGTATCCCCGTCCCTCTCCGTCTTCACACGTCCGGTCTCTCCCCTATCTCTCTCTCTCTCTCTCTCTCTCTCTCGTGTACAGGCTATCTTCCTCTGTCACTCATTCTCTCTCTATCTCTTCTTTTCATTCATCCCAGCGCTGTAGAGGCAGCTGCCGCCAAAATGATTGGCTACTTACTCAGCGGCTAAGACGAGGCGAGAACCAATCAAGTCCCTCTATTCCATGTAAAACACCTGCGTTTCATCGGGTGCTAACAGCATGAGAGTCAGCAACCCTGAACAAAACTCACAATAGATCGGACGAGTCTACACGATAGTTCAAACGATAGTTATACCCCATTTACACGCAGTGTTCAAACTTTGCATACGAATCGCAAGAAACAATTTGTAAATCGCACAGAATGCATTCGTTCGTACAGCGTCTGGGGTGTAAAGATTAGGCTCTTCGCCTGTCACGCTAAAGACCCGAGTTCAGTCCGCTCGTGGGGGTCAAGAATCTGCACGGTTGCCTTTGACAGGCATGGTCAAACTACCTCGTCTCTAAAATGAACTTATGGAGAAAGGGTGTAAAACTAAATTCCAAACCACTTCAATCATTTAGTCGGTTGTCTAACTTAGGCTTCACCCACACTAGGTTTGAATGACTTACAACATACATATTATGCAGCAAGGTAAATGAACTTTAGGTTTCACAATCGTAATATAGATTCACCCCGATTTATAGCTTCGTGTAAATACCCATTTAGGTACAAGCTCTCAAGGTTGTTAATAGTAATATGTACACAGGATAAGATGGCAATCTTGAAATCATTATCAGTAGAGTATATCAAATAGATACAAAAGCTTTGTATTGGACATGTTTCATGAGCTGGCATTAATATACGAGGTACTTTTTTTTATATTGATCGATTCTACACTTTAAAAACTAAAAGACAGTACATGATAGAAACATTCTGTTTTCAACCGATTAATCCTCATCCATTTAAGTTTTTTCTGGTACTAAAATCAACAAAATCCAAGAACCCGCTGCGCGACAGCACCAGTTTGCGCGAACAGACGCAGAAATGACGCTAATCTTGCAATTACTAGTGCATCTTGTGCGTCTACAAAGCAGATCGAGGGCCTGCAGCCCTGAGGAAATTCCAAGTATGCACAGCGAGAAAAGCACCATCTAAAAGCCAGTCAGCACTTAGTATCAAAACTTTGTACAAACTGGTAACGTTAATTGCTATGACAACAAAGATAGTAAGAACTGGATTTGCGAAGTGCAGTGCATGTGCCCGATCAATGAAAAAGACGACTTCGTTAATTTGATACCACCAGAGACATCCATCGCTTTCTAACCTCAAACGATAAAACACAAAATTCTTTATCATGAAATATGAAGCCAGAGCTTGGTGGACATTATTCCTTTTTGAAAAACAATTTTTACAATCTTTTTATTTTTGTACGATGTTTTCTAGCAGGCCCTCTCTTTGGTGTACCAGTGCGCCCTTTGACGCCATGATCTAAAAAGGGCCTTGTTTCGTTAACTCCTTTTCAAAAAGCCGTCTCTATCAACATAACCTTATCAAGTATCCCAGACAAAACTTGAATGGCCAGATAATGCTGTCCAGAAAACCGTTTACATTTATCTCTTACCGTTTTAGAGTTATTTCAGTTTAGAATCGATCAATATAAAAAAAATCACCCTGTAATACAAATGAGGTTGATTTGACACTCGACAGTTTGTATTGCCCTGGAATAGACGAGCGGTTATCTTTTTAGATAGTCTTTTCCTTCAAATGCGCAAATGCGATGTTTCAAATAACACATAGCAAATTCAAATACCAAATGGCACACTGTAACTTCAAATATCTAATTGATGTTTTCCTATTGCGACGTTACTTGCAAAAGTAAATGTAAACAAATTCAAATGTAAACTTATGTAGACTATTTTATGTGTCATGGTTTTCTTACATTAGAGTTTGCTACGTGTACATTTAAGCTTGCGTTATGTAATTGAGCTTGCCCGTAACGTGGTCGACGGCATTTATTTAGGGGTTCAATGTGGCATTTCAACGTGCAATGTGCTACTTGAAATCACGGGCTTGCGCATTTTAAGGGAAAAACTATACAAAACTGGACATTGAGAATGTAGGAAATTCTGAGAAAATGTAAGCAAGATTCAGTCGCCTGTAAACGTGCTGTTGCTGCTGCTAGGGCCCACCCGGACTGAGAGGGAAAATCCCAGCAGAAAAACAACAACATATCGTCCGCGATCGGGGATCAAACCAGGGTCTTCCGCATGCAAGGTGAAGAGCCTAACCATTACACCACAGCGCCGGTCTCTTAAATCGGGGAGTTTTGAATTGATTCCTGTGTATTTCTCATTTTCATTTTTCATACACACTCACAAAACCATAAAACTCGAAATAAGATGCAATGCACATCCAGGTACACCTTGGACATCAATTTTCATTCTCTCTATCGATGTTTGGCCATACCTGATTCTAGTGACATTTTTATTTATTTTTTTCTCCGGGCGTCGTCAGCGTCAACAAAACGTGCTACATATCGATAAAATCACGTTCATCTCTTTCCAAGTACATCAAGGAGTTTCCTTAAAAGAAAGTTTTTTTTTTTTTTCAATCGGTATTTTTCTTACTTCCCTTCTTTCTACTTCTCTTTTGGTTGTCTACACACACTTTAAGAGTCGGCCTATTGCGCCGCATATCGATAAAAATGCACCGGCGCTGTGGTGTAATGGTTAGGCTCTTCGCCTTGCAAGCGGGAAGACCCCGATCGCTGACGATCTGGGGGTTTTTTTCTGCTGGGATTTTTTCCCTCTCAGTCCGGGCGGCCCTGACAGGCAGGGTCGAAGTAGCCCGTCTCTTAAATGACCTTACAGTGTTGCAGGGAACGAACAGCTGGTAATCAAACCAAACAAAGTCATGCGTTGTCAGCGTCAACAAAACGTGCTACATATCGATAGAATCAATTTAATCTCTTACCAAGTACATCAAAGAGTTTCCTTAAAAGAAAGTGCGTGTTTCTTTTTTGTATTTTTCTTACTTTCTTTCTTTCTACTTCTCTTTTTGTTGTCTACACACAATTTAAGAGTCGGCATATTGTGCCGCTCATCGATGAAAACGCACCGGCGCTGTGGTGTAATGGTTAGGCTCTGCGCCTTGCATGCGGGAAGACTCTAGATCGATTCCAGGTCGCGGACGATCTCGGGGTTTTTTTCTGGGATTTTTTCACTCTCAGTCCGGGATGGCCCTGACAGGCAGGGTCGAAGTAGCCCGTCTGTTAAATGACCTTACAGTGTTGCAGGGGACGTAAAACTGGTAACCAAACCAAACAAATCCATGCATCGTCAACGTCAACAAAAGGTGCTACATGTCGATAAAATCACTTTCATCTCGAACCAAGTACATCAAGGAGGTTCCTTAAAAGAAAGTGTTTTTTTTTTCTCGGTATTTTCCTTACTTTCTTTCTTTCTAGTTCTCTTTATGTTGTCTACACAAAATTTAAGAGTCGGCGTATTGTGCCACTCATCGATAAAAACGCCGAATAACATCTCTTACGAAGGAAATCATGTATTTCCTTAAATGAATGCGATTCTTAAAAAAAAACATTTTTATTGGCTCTCTCCTTCTTTTTTTTTCTTTTACTTTTTTTGTGTGCTTTGTTTTTTTCTCTCGATACACCCGTAAGCATTCGTAAATCGCACCACTATCAATAAAGCCACAAACGTCGTCCACCTTCAATATCAGGGTGGTTTCTTGGATCAATATTTCTGTGCTTGATTTTTTTCTATCTATTTGCTATTAGTTTTTTAAAAAATCCGATTCCATAGATTTTATTTCTTCTCATCATCCTTTTTCGTCCATTCATCAATAGGCATCTATAAAAACGTAGGCCTATCCTAAAGGCCTATTGATAAAACCACTAACAAGTTTTTACCCAAATTTGACTGTATTTCCTTTAGACTTGTTGATTTGCTTTGATTTTTTTAAAACTGACTCCCGCATGTTTTTGTTATAGGTTTCTTTTATACCGCGTCACAAGTCAATAAACGCACATGTATCACCACTAACTGGTTTTTCTTCGACGCAAGTGGTTTTCCTTCCTTTTTTTGCACATTAGTATTTATGTGCGTTTACTTCCCTTTTCCAAAGATCTCCACCCCCGTGCATCAAGAGGCGCTTAAAATGTTGTACTTATTGATAAAACCACTGACATAATACAAAATGTCATCCAACTAATTAAGGCACAGTTTTATGTTGGCCGAAGCGTTTTCTTTTTTTCAAATCTTTTTTTTTATCTGATTCAGTTGCACGGTTTATTTCTCCTCCTTGTCTGTAGATCTAGATCTACGCAATAATACATTTAAAAACCCTCGTACTTATCGTTAAAACCCGCTAATAACTTCCACCCACTCAACAAAACCGACTACCTGAAGGACAAGTCTTCTAGGGTGCGCAGCACAGAATTCTGAAAAATCATCACAAATTGCATTTCAGCGCAGTTCTATGGTTACTGCGCTCGTGACAAATTGAAAGTGCAGTCGAATTGTGCGGAAAAAATCGATGCCAGCATTTCGTCGCGTTCCCTGGAAGAAAAAGGTTTCAAATTATACATCGGTGGCGTGAAATAATCTTGTGCTAGACAGAAAGATCGCGAACACTTGTAACGGAAGACCTACAAGAAAGGATAAAAAAAATACCTCTAAAGAGAGATTCTTGGTCTACGACTTTGGAGACTCAGCAGTTTCTAAGCGTCCAACTAGCAGCGTTATCGATTGTTGCGTTGTTTTGTTTCGCGTGTTTACTCGTTTGGAGTTTTGTAAGATCAGATTGCAGATCGCCATTACTTTAGATTTAGTCTATTGCGTTTGAGCGGAATCGCCGTTTTTCTTTATTTGTTTTTCGCTTCTGCTTATAATGAGTTTGCACACGTATCTTTTACTTTGTACAAACATTTTTTTCCGGCATAAAAATAAGGCATTTCTCTTTTCAACATCAACGTTCGAGTCACTTGTTGCCAGCAGAAACGTGGAGATGATGATAAAAAACACCCAACACTTTCACCCCCACCACCACCACCACCACCACCACCACCACCAGCAGCAACAAACAAAACTAAGCTCGCCTTTTCTAAAATTGCTGGGGATAGCAAATTAATGACATCCTGTATAATAAAATTATGTTTCATTTTGAGAGTCAACCATGATAGTCTGATGGTGTTTAGTGGGAATTAAAAGTGTATCCATTTCCCCTCTATTCTAATGTACAAGGCACTAGTGTCCGAATCAAAAGATTGCACGGTGACATTGTACTTGACTGACCTTCGACCGGTCTCGGTAGGAATGTGAAAAACAACAACTAACAAACAACAGAAAAAAGACACGACCTAACAATTCACATCTCTGGAGTAGATACGCATATTGGGCAAGTTATCATGCATGGTACACGGTCAAGGCCACTAATTCTCACATGGCTATCAATTAACTTCATCTGTTCTGGACTATGCCGCCATTTCCCCTACGCCTCCTATTCGCTGCCTTTGCATATCATTTCCTTTATGTGCCCCCTCGTCGTCTGATCATTTTCCTGTTTGGGAATTGTGGGATTAAAAAGAGGGGCTGAGGAATTTCATTGTTTTTGCCTGACTGGTCTCCCCTCTGCCCATTGTTCCTGCATTAGGCATGCTGGGTGTGAGATGAGTCGAACCAGAATCCCCTTGAAATAATGATTTGGGAGTTTCCGTTGTTTGAGATAGTGTCTCTGTCTTTGAAGTTAAGGGTAGATCGAAGAGGTCACTGGGGTCGTCTGTGGGGTCACTGGGTATTACTAGGTCAATCCGTGACCTGAATATGAACTCGTGGAAACATTGTCCTTAGGTTTGGTTTGGTTTGGTTACCAGTTTTACGTCCCATGCAACATTGTAAGGTCATTTAAGAGACGGGCTTCTTCGACCCTGTCTGTCAGGGCTAACCCGGACTGAGAGGGGAAAAATCCCAGCAGAAAAAAACCCAGATTGTTCTTTGCCACATAAGCAATACATTATGGATTCTTTAAAACTTTCATTCTTTCCAAATGTGTGATACTTCCACAGAAAAAGTTTGGGTGCTGTCTTTTCCAAGAGGCAAAAGCAGCCCTGTACGGAAATCACACTGTAATTATCGAATTGACAGCCTGATTTTCTTTAGCATTGTTTGTCATAAATTTTTTGGGTTTCAACAAACAGCAGCAACGCCGTTGGCATCACCAGCACAACCACCACCACCACAGACACCACCAATAAGAGCGACAAACAACAACAACAACAGCAATAACAGCAACAATAAGAACAAAAACCAAACATCAATACCACCACCAACAACAACACCAACTACAACGAAAACAACAACATCTCCACCACCAACACAAAAAAAAGCAAACATCATCAACATCAGCAACAACAACAACAACAACAACAACAACATCAACGAAACAACAACAACAACATCAACGAAACAACAACAACAAACATCAACAATAATATGAATAAACATAAATAATTTCTCCGACAACGTCAAGAGCAGAAACAAAAGGGACAGCAACAGCATCTATCCCACCACCACCAAGTAGGACAAGGAAAAAACAAAACAAAAAACAAACAACAAGAACCACAATATCATAAAAATCAACGTCACCACCACATCCAACAAAATCAACAGAAACACCCTTTCCACGCCTTTAAGAAACGTATAAATCCCTCTAAAATCACCCTCAAATCAAAAGAAAGCAACAACAACAAAAAACATAATGATTAACAACAACCACATTTTATAAGACAAATTCTACATTACGTTTTCGCTCTTCCTTGTGAAGACGTAGAGGACGAGGCCGTTCCCGAGGGTTCCAAAGATGCTGAAGACACTGAGCATGGTCATGACTGCGATGAGTTGTGCCTGGCTCATGCCGTCTGTGATGTCATCGCCGTTTGGCGGGAGGGTGGACATGGTCGGCGCGAGGTCCGGGGTCGGACCCAAGGTAGTGTTGCCTGTCATGGTGACGTTGGTATTGTTGTTTTAGGGGTGGTGGTGGTGGTGGTGGTGGTGGGTTTTGTCGAAAGGATGTTGATGCAGTCAATGATTTGAGCTGATATCCTGATTCTGTCTTCCCTTCGTTTGTTGTTGGTGGCTTGAGGAAACAGCCGAAGAAACTCAAGTCTCTATAAAGATAATAAAATCACAGGTCCTGACTGTTCATATTCGGTTTCAAGTAATGTGTTCCTAGTCTATGAGAATATCCTTGGTGTCTCGGTTGTGGTGCTTCGTTGTTTTTTTCTACAACCTAACAACATACGTTGTACTACTGCCACTGGTAATGTTTTTCCTGTTGTTTTAAAGGGTCAGTAATATTAGTGATGTTGACTTTGTTTTGTTCTTGTTGTCGCTGACGTAATTGTTGGGGACAATCTGATTGTTATTGGTATTGTTGGGTTTCTTCTTTATGTTGTTCTGGTTGTCTTAGGTACACGTAATTTGTTGCCGTTGTTGATTCTATTTTATTCGTTGCTCTAAGTTGATTGGTTGTGTTGTGTTGTGTTGTTGTTGTTGCTGTTGTTGTTGTGGTTGTTGTTGTCGTTGTCGTTGTTCTGATATTGTTCACTGTCGTCCTGCAGATTTGATATATGTGTCTACGTCACCGTGGATCCAATCTTTTTTAGGAAAAAGTCACTTGTGCCAAGTTCCTATTTTGAGAGAAATAATTACCAAGTTTCCGATGACGAAGTAAAAGCGTTGAGTCGGCTAAAGTTGGATCAAAGTTGACAAAATCTTGCGTCCGCTCGTGGATGAAATCCGGTCTTTCACCCTCTTAACGTATGGTCAAAACGAATCCAAGAACAAATACAACGTAAAGCGTTTGTAGAAACCTTTTCTTAAACTCCTAAGAGATTGAGAGGAATGTTGCACTCGCACTGTCTTCTTTTAGAAAATATGTGATTGGACGATAAGAAGAAGACGTTCTGGCAACATGGAAGCTGTTTTACAGAAAGATGGCTGCGGAAGATAATCGTTGACACACGTACTGTCTTGTCAGATTTGGTGCCAATATTATGTATCTGTTTTGGCTATGCACGTATATAAACCGAAGAAAAAACAACTTGTTTCTGTAATGGACTCCCTTACACAGCAAAACAGACGAGTTACTTTACACGTGTAACTGGCGTTGGGTATTCAGGAGGTATTATACATTGCCAATTATATGATTTCAAAGGTCTTTTGAAGACACGACTTTAAAATGTTCTTCAAAGACCGCAATAGTAAAGTATACTGTATTCCAACTCCAGTGAAAACACAAACAGCTAGCAAAGGTTGTTATTAGTAACTACAACTTGTCTTTTAAGTCCAAGCACTCTTGTCTCCAAACCTACTTGACACACCTCAAACACGATGTTAGCGCCTTTGTGTATTTGGGTTTAACCTGTTTCCAATAGACAATTTTATTGTGAGGAGTTACGCTTGTTTGCAGCAAAATCTGTCTTTTAAGTTTTGCCGGCAGCTCCTCCAAGAATGAACCAAATTGCAAAATTAGCAGACAATAGAGTTTGCCGCCATCTTTGCCACCTACGGCAAACCAAGACAGGGGTGGGGGTCGTTCCTCATTCTGACGTTCCTCTTCTAAAATGGTTGCCTCATCCGCATTGAGGAGGAGGAAAATGAGGATGGAGTCAGAAAGCAGGGTGGGCGATATGGAGTTCGATATTGCTAGTCCTGTGGGGGTGGTTGAGTCACATTCATCCAGAGTTTGCAGCTGGAAATCTGTGGGGGGAAAAAGAGAAACAATTCATTAATTCATACAATAGAAGGGGAGAGAGAAGCGGATTGATATAGGCAAAGAGAGAGAGAGAGAGAGAGAGAGAGAGAGGGAGAGGGAGAGAGAGAGAGAGAGAGAGAGAGATCGGGCGTGGGAGGGA
>JAUKPP010284487.1:0-10496 GCA_032273245.1 Phyllaplysia taylori
CTCTCTCTCTCTCTTTCTCTCTCCCTTTCTCTCTCTCTCTCTCTCTCTCTCTTTCTCTCTCTCTCTCTCTCTCTCTCTCTTTCTCTCTCTCTCTCTCTCTGTGAGTGTCTCTTTCTCCGTCCATCTCGACTAACAAATCATAATGATAAATTGCATCATATTGTACGTTACAGCGGAAGACCCGAGTGCGATCCCAAGCGCAGACGATCTTCGTTTTTTTCTGCTAGGATTTTCCCCTCTCAGCCCGGGTTGACCCTGACAGGCAGGGTCGAAGCAGCCCATCTCTTAAATGCCAATCCGGGGTGAGAGGGAAAAATCCCAGCAGAAAAAGAACCAGATCGTCCGCGCTCAGGATCGGACCGAGGTTTTCCTCATGACAGGCGAAGAAGCTAACCCACACCACAGCATCGGTGCTGTTGCTCCTTTTTTCCAACAAACGTGAATCTATCAATAATAAACCTGTTTTTGGTTCGGGTTTTGGTTTAACGCCCCGTGCAACACTGTGAGGTCATTTACAAGGCGGAACTTCCGAATTTTACGTTTATCTCTCTCAGGACGGGGGCCGGAGACATGAAAACTTCGAAAAAATCCCAGCAAACCTCCCCTTGGATTCGAACCCGGGACCTCCTCATCTGTAGGCGGGCGCATTACCCCCGGCTATCGACGCCCCCATATAACTCTGTAGAAGTTAAAAACGCATGTTTACTGTACCTTGTATTTGTAAGGACTATGCTCGTCATAAAACATTGTGTTTTTCTTCCTTTTGTTTTCTTTTTTTTTTTGGGGGGGGGGGGGTGTAAGTGAAAAGGGGGGAGGGGGGTCTTATTTCTCCCCTTCATCTTTATTTTTTACACCCCAAAGAGTCAATGGGTGACGGGGACTGGTCCTACATTATAACTGACCACCACGTTGACCACTGACCACACACCTGCGCTGGACATGGTTCCCCGGCCATAAAAGTGACTCTGTGATCACTCTCAGGCAGATCGAGCTGTCCACTTGTGTCCACTGATGTCCAGTATCCGCAGGTCAGGGGCGTCCTAACAACGCCTTTTTACTTTTATGGGTGGGTCGCATCTGATGGGAGGGCAAAGTTAGTGAAAATGATAATAGTGTCGAGAAAAATGAGAAGAGAATACCGGCACTGTGGTGTAATGGTTAGGCTCTTCGCCTATCATGCGGGAAGACCCTAGACCGATCCCCGGTCTCGGACGATCTGGGTTTTTTTTCTGCTGGGGTTTTCCCCCTCAGTCCCGGTTGGCCCTGACAGGCGGGGTCGAAGTTGCCCGTCTCTTAAATAACCTTACAGTGTTGCAAGGGGCGTAAAACTGGTAACCAAACCTGAGAAGAGAAGAAAAAGAAAAAGAAAGAAAAATCGACTTTACAATGATGGTGATATACAAACACATTCATAGTCATACAGGCAATAAAACATAGTTGAAAAATATTAACACAGAAAACATCATTCATCCACATCATGCATACACACACATCATTGCCGGTCGCCACGGTGCAGCGCCCAAGAATAGAGAAAACAGCGAAAAAAGAGAGTAAGGAAAAAAGATCAATGAAAAGAACATTTCAGAACACACCGTAGAACATCTTGAACTATTGATACCATACTCGCTTATACATGTACAAAAATTCTTCTTTACTGTCCGGGGTCTTTAAAGGACATAAGTTTGCACAGGGGTGGGGGGGGGGGGGTGAAAAAAATTTCGTTTGATGTGTGGTTTTGCTTTAACGTCCCTTGCAACACTGTAAGGTCATTTACTGTGCGGGACATCCGAATTTTACGTCCATCTCCGATAGGACGAACTTTTAAAACTACTGACACCAGAGTTGTAATATCACTGTTTTATGTAGTAAACAGGCTAAAACAGCCAAAGATGCTGGCGCCTCTATAAATAAATAACTTTAAACAATGTAGTAAACGTTTAACTGAATAAGCTGCCATGAAATCTTTTTAATACGGGACACGAATAGCTTACAGTTGAACCTGCTCAAGCGACCACCTGTACAAGATGACCATCTGCATAAACGACCACTTCCTATTTACTCTGAAATTTCATCTCTTCTTTATGATATCCCTCCCTAAGACGACTACCTGTCTAAAACAACCACTTTTTTCTCGACATTAGGTGGTTGTTTCTGACAAGTTTTACTGCATTATTACACAAAAGTATTATGATTAGCACGGCTAGGACATCTTTAAGTACAGCATCAATAACCAACGAACGTAAAAAACGTAACCCTGATGGAAAGAGGTGTAAAAATCTGGACAGCATCATGAACTATCAGTCATAAAATGAAGGTGGTAAAAAGGCAAGCATGGATGTTTTTATGCTCACAATACACGCAGACCTTATTAGCATTCAGCAGGTTGTCCCTTCCGGTGTGATCTTTTTACGAGACAGGGGCAATAATCCAAGGGGGACCATCCATTGTTTGTGGTTGGTGACGTCATTCGCTGGTCACAGATTTTGGTTACGTCTTGTGGATGGGGCTGGGAAATGTTTGTGAACGGAAAAGAGACTTGTTATGTATTGGATAGGGTCTTGTAGTATGGGGGAGAAAAAGAGAGGGGAGAGAGAGAAGGGGGAGAGATAAGATAGAAAGTGGAGAGGAAAATACAAAAATGGGACAGAGAGTGGGAAGGAAAAGAGAAAGGGAGAAAGTGGGGAGAGCGAGAGAGTGGGATCAGAGATGGGGACATACAGAGGGGGAGAAAAAAAGAGCGGAGAGAGAGAGAGAGAGAGAGAGAGAGAGAGAGAGAGAAAATGAGTAGAGAGAGTTAAGACGGACAGTGGGAAGAAGGAAGATAAAGAAATAGAGATGGGAATGGGTAGGGGTAGAGAATGGTTTGGTTTAGTTTGGTTTAGTTACCAGTTTTATGTCCCTTGCAACACTGTAAGTAGCCCGTCTCTTTATTGACCTTACAGTTTTGCAGGGGATGTAAAACTGGTAACCAAAAAAAGCTTCAGATCTGCCAGATCACGACATATCGGTCAGAGGGGGTGAATGACTGACTTGTCACTTGCCTCTTGCCATTTGTCACCTTGGAATTTTAATGTCCTCTCTCCATTTCTTCATGTAGGCCCTACATGTAGGCCTATAGTGTTAGACATTCCATATCCACTATTTTGCACTTCACGACTACTGACAAATTGGATTCGCTCTCAGCCCGGGTTGGCCCTAACAGGTAGGGTCGAAATAGCCCGTCTCTTACATCACCTTACAGTGTTGCAGGGGACGTATAACTGGTAACCAAACAAATTGGATAAGCCTGGTAATCTGGCTATACGCTGGAACATTTACTACATGATTTATCTGTACACTTCTTATTACAGCGGAGCTTGTACCCGATAGGTCCTATTTTTTTTTTTTGTCTCAAACTCTTTAAGGCGGGCATCAAAGAACGTTAATTGAGAGAGAAAATTAAGAGAGCGAAATCATTTAGCAGCGGGAATTGACTCGCTCGCTTGCTATCTCTCTCTCTCTCTCTCTCTCTCTCTCTCCCTCCCTCTCTCTTTATTTTTCGCTCTCTCTCTCTCTTTCTGGGTGGTCAGAGTGTGCAGATGCACAGATGTGGACAGACACGTGCAGTGTAACAATGCTCAGTCATGTCTACTCCATGCCTCTCCTTTTCCCCCCTCGAAATTTGTTCCTTCTTTTTTGTTCACACGTAGATAAACAGCTCACAGCTTTTCCTCAACAAGTCATTCTATCCCACCATCCATCCATCCATCTCTCAGACCCGTTGTGAGTGAGTGACGTACATGACAGGTTCAGGTCGCAGTGGGCAGGTTGTATGTCGGACAATCTCTTGATCTAACACCTCGGCCCCAACCCCTGACAACCACCGTCATTCCAACATGGCGGACACCCACAAGGGGATGTAACTCTCCACTCACGCTCGCTACAAAACAGGAGTTTCTTCCCCTTTGAGGTTGCCGCCCTTTGAATCGTTGACGTCCTCCTATACAACTGAGACTAGTGAGGAACTCCGTGCAGTGATGTAGAAGGCTATCTGCATACATCTACTTCATGTAAATGTCGTATTACTATTCAGTTTCTTTTCAAGGATTAATTTGCGACATTGCCAAACAAAACAACTATCGCAATGTCGCATTTTCATCTGAAAGAAGTTTCTTTTGGGGTGTGCGGGTAATTTGCGATATTGCCAGACAAAAGAAACCTATCAAAATGTCACGTTTTCGTTTGAAAGAAAAGCGGGGACTTAAAGTGTGAAGCTCTGAGCACCCACGTGATGTATAGTGCACATGTTTCTGTGATGTGTCACAAATCACAAACCACACATCTGTGCTAGGAAAGATATTGTGCGTTACGGTATGTCTAATTCCTGTGTGAATAAGATTGGTTCACTAGTAGAGATTTATGAAGTTGTAGATCGAAACGCAGCTGATGTAGTTGGTGTCTATATATAATACACACCTGCTATTTGGCTCTGATTTAGGACTAGTCGCAAGTTCGAGATGGCTGAAGATTGGACGAGTTTGAGTTTTTTTTGTTTGGTTAGGGTTTAGGGGCTCCGTCGGCTTTATAAGGTCATTTCGGCGCCCAGAACCATTCCAAATATTTTGGGGAGGGGTTAAATTTGAATTTTGCCCGGGCTGCGGCCTAATAGGCCTACTATTTTCGATTTTCAACCACCAAGGGATCTTTAAAGACCGCAACGTTTACACGGGAGTTTGGAGTATGGATTAGGGAAAAAGATTTTACTGGTTCAGCGAAAGAGGCTGGCAACTTTATAAATAGTTAACTAACTACAGATAGACTAGAGAGAGAGAGAGAGAGAGAGAGAGAGAGAGAGAGATGGGAGGATGGGAGCGTTGAGGGAGAGAGAGAGAGAGAGAGATGGGGGGAATACTGAAAGAGAGAGGGAGAGGGAAATGGATCATTTTCCTTTCTTTACCCCAAGTCTACTTTTTTCTTCCTTTTATCTGAGGACTGGAACCCAAACCAAACACAGGATCGCCCGCCAATCACCCAAACTCCAGACTTCAAGCTCACCGTACCGGCGCTCTGGAGTAATAGTTTGGCCCTTCGCCTTGCATGCGGAAGACCCCGGTTCGATCCCCAATCGCGGACAATCTGGCTTTTTTTCTGCTGGAATTTTTCCCTCTCAGCCCGGGTTGGCCCTGACAGGCAGGGTCGAAGTAGCCCGTCTCTTAAATTACCTTACAGTGTTTCAGGGGACGTAAAACTGGTAACCAAACCAAACCAAGTTTGACGCCTTAAGGATCATCCCCTGTTCACTAGTGTCCACCCGACGATCATTATCCGCCGGTGAGTCAAGACAGGCACATAATCCCCGCGAGTGTTCACTCCTGTCCACTTTTGTTCCCTCTCCCCCCTCCGACACCCAGCCCGCCTGAATCCACCATGCTGGTGGTCCAGGGGTTTATCTGTCTCTAATAACACACCTGTGTCTTTGTCTTGCAAAGGAATAAAACCAAGTAACTCTTCAAGGGAGAGTTTTTATAACAGAATCAAGGTTTCTTTTCAGCCCGTGTTTCCCTAAAATGAGGGCCAACCCTAAAAAGCTTGAAAGTACAGTAAAACCTGTCTAAGATGACCGCCCAGTGTCGAGAAAAAAGTGGTGATTTTAGACAGGTGGTCGTCTTAGAGAGGGATGATACAGAAAAATAAATGTAACTGGGAGTCAATGGAAAGTGGTCGTTTGTGCAGGTGGTCGTCTTATATAGGTGGTCCTTAGCGGCTTAAACTGTATATGTACATATGGGGGCCTGGTAAGGTTTAGTGTGGTATTGATTCTTCATCCTTTATAACTAGAAAAGATCTTTAAGGAGACGGTGTACTTCGACCATGCTTGTCAAGACCAAACCGGGCTGAGAGAGACACAACATTCCATCAGAGATACCGAGATAAACGCCCAACATGGGGACCGTGCTCCGGTCCTTTAAGTGATAAGCGAATGAACTAACGATTACACCACTGATGTTTGAAAAAGGTTTTAACCCAGATCCCCCCCCCCCCCAACACTCACACTCAACCCCACTAACCCCCCCCCCCCAAAAAAAAAAAGTAGTAGGCCTACCTACCATGAACAGTTTGATCATAGGCTATAATATTATGTATAAGGGTAAGAAAAAGTGTATTTCCCCTTTTGGGAACAATTTGCACATACTGAGTTTTCTCGGAAACTGTTTCTTTCTTTGACATTTCTAGATCTGCGGTAATTATCGGTGACACCGCGACCACCCTGCTCTGAGGGAAAACACAAAAGGTAACTTCATAGTCGTGCACGAAGCGAGCAACTCTCGGATTTCAACTCCGATATTATCAACATATTATTTAAGACTATAATATTCTAAATTATAGGGCATCATGAGAGGGTTGTCTTGAATTAAACCATTTCCGGTAGCTTGTGATCTTAAAGTGTCATGCCGCTTGGCCCTAAGATCTCCTGACTTCTTTTTTTTCACTGTATTCAAATTTTTGTGGGAATTGAAAATGCAGCATTTTACTTTTCAGTCAGTGAGCTTAAGTCACATTCTCATCTTTGAAGATTCTTGGAGATCGTACGAAAAATATCAAAGCTGACTCTCACTTGCCTATTAAATTGGCACATTTTATAGCGGTTTTATGTAGTCTAAGTTACTTTGAAAATTGTAGGCCTACCTAAAGTGATAAAGATAAAGACCATACCAAACAAAAGCAATCCAAACGGTTATAGTGATGTATTTAACAAGAGCAATTTTTTACTATTACAGTTTTGATAGTTTGGAGGGGTTTTCCCGGTACATATTTTTCTTTTGTCGTTCTATCTTTGCTAAGCCAAATTGTGCGTGAGCGGGAATACCGTCACGCTTGGAGATAGGTTGGTTTAGTTTCTAGATTTACGTCTCTTGCCACACTGAAAGGTCTTTTAAGAAACGGGCTACTTCGACCTTGCCTGTCAGGGCCAGCCCGCGCTGAGAGGAAGGAATCCCAGCAGAAAAGTGCAGATCGTCCCCACATGGGATATCGTCCTCACGTGGGATATCGTCCTCACGTGGGATATCGTCCTCACGTGGTATCGTATTCGGGTATTCTGCATTCTGGGCCTGGTCACAGGGAAAAATCACATGACCCTACAACGATTTGAACCCAGGATCTCCTCATTTGAAGCGAACGCCCTCCAAGATAGATGAAATAAAGCAGATCTGTGTCAAAAATGTTCTGGGTCGGATCAGGGGCGCTGCAGCATCGCCTGTAATGAAGGGGCTGTCGGGGGTCAGTGGTCAATACATGTCGCGGGCCTGGAGTTACTCTTACATGATTTGAATATTATTATCTTTTTTATCCATTTCGAACTACATGTATTTGGAAATCTACACGGTTTTTACACGGTTTCTTAATGATGTACAGTTACACCTGTCAAAAAGGACCACCCAATGTAAAAAAAAAAAATGTCGTTTTAGACAGGTAATCGTCTTAGAGAGAAATACTATACAGCAAAAAATGCCATTTTGGAGTCTATAGAAAGTGGTCGTTTGTGCAGGTCGTTGTCTTGTACAGGTGGTCGCTTGAACAGTTACAACTGCTTGGTTTGGTTACCAGTTTTACGTCCCTTTGCAATACTGTAAGGTCATTTAAGAGACGGGCTACTTCGACCCTGCCTGTCAGGACCAACCCGGGCTGAGAGGGAAAAAATCCCAGCAGAAAAAAACCCAGATCGTCCGCGACCGGGGGTCGATCTAGGGTCTTCCCGCATGATAGCCACAGCGCCGGTGGTTCAACTGTATTTGGATATCTAGATGATCATCCAAATAATGGAAGGTGGTCCAAATTCTCGGGGCTGTCAGTTGTCAGTAGTCAGTACATGTTGCAGGCCTGGAGTAACTCTTGAATTACTTGAATATCTGGTTATCCATTTCGAATTATTTGGATATTTAGATGATTACCCAAAAATTGAAAGGTTGTCAAAATTCTCGACAAAGGATGTAATACACTGTCTGGCAGTGGTCAAGTGGTCACGCTCGGTCTGAGATCTGACTGATATTGACATACCAACACGACTTCGCCTCATTACTGCTTTTGTTCATCCCGCGTTCCCTACTGAAAACGGCCCCGATTACACTGAGACCAAAAGGCCACATTCTTCTAACGGGTATGGTCGGTGGCTAAAACATTATCCAACTTTCTGGGGCACTGACTATGTGATATCCTCAGTTAACCAAGTAGGGGTTCACGCTCAGCCAAAGGAGCTGGTGCTTCTTCAACTAAATACAGTTATTCCTGTCTAAGGCGACTACCCAATGTTGAGAAAAGTGTGACGGGTTTAACACAGGTAGTCGGCTTAGAGAGGGATATTATATAAATGTAGAAGATATGCAATTTGGGCGTCGATGGAAACTGGTGGTTTGTGCAGCTGGTCGTCTTGAACAGACGGTTGCTTAAGCAGGTTCAAGGGTAACTTCAAATCAACAAACTAACGTTTCAATCAGCACCGCTCTTCAATTAATAGAAAGGACGACTTCATCAAACGCCATAAATATCGCCGTGTAATCTCTTAGCAGAATGTCTCCACTACAACGTCAGTTCCGCTGACCTTCAATCTTTCTAAAAAAAAAAGAAAACAAAACAGACTTGAAATGCCATGGTGCCGTGTTTACATCCAGTGGACTTAGCGATGGGTTGTTGGTTTTTTGTGGGTTTGGGAGGGGGGGGGGTGTTGTTGTTTATTATTTACAGAGTCACCAGGCTTTTCGATTGTTTCAGCCAAGTATTAACTTTTTATATTGTAAATGTATTATTGCTGCTTTTGATTGTAGGGAGTTCAAAACTACAGTCAGACCTGTCTTAGACGACCACCCAATGTCGAGAAAAAAGTGGTTGTTTTAGACAAGTGGTCGTCTTAGACTGGGATAATATATAGAAGAAATGTAATTTGGAAGTCTATGGAAAGTGGTCGTTCGTGCAGGTGGTTGTCTTATACAGGTGGTCGCTTGAGCAGGTCCACATGGTAATATACAACCAAACCATCCCAATTAAAATTCTGACCTGGGGTCAGATTGATACGTTGCCATGGTATAGGCTGATGCCCTGCTGTTTTGATTCTGTTAAGGGTCTCTTGAGTCGCTATTGAGTAGATTAGCGAGGGGTGGAAGGAGCGGGGGCCTATCCATTTCTGACACGTTGTTAGGATAGGCAGCTTTAAAAGGATGGGTCATTCTAGATTTGCAGCGCAACTTTTAACGCCACCGAGAATCCTTGTGTGAGTGTATGGGTCATTCTAGATTTGCAGCGTAACATTTTGCACCACCGAGAACACCTTCACGTGGAGATTAATTCATTGTTTCTGCATCGTTAGAAAACAAACGGCGGGCATAACTAATCGTGTGGGGTTTTTTTCAATTGAGTTATAGGCTATGTTATAGAAGTTGTTTGAGCACAAAATTCAATCACTCGGAAAAACGTCAACAACTCCGTTCAATTAGACGATTGGTTTGATCTAGTTTCATTTTGATTTAACGCCCCATGCAACACTGTAAGATCATTTACGAGGCGTGACCTTCGAATTTTACGTCCATCTCCTATAGGACGGGGATCGGAGCGATAAAAACTCCGAAAAATCCCGGTGAATCTCCTCGGATTCGAACCCAAGACCTCCTCATTTCTATGCGGGACCACTACAGCTCGACCAGCGACGCCCTATGTTTGGATGAGTGAATGGTTCTATGAAGTTGAAGCACAATAAGTACTCGCACAATAGGAATCTTTATCTTTGAGTAATATTGCATCTATGTACGGTTTTTACCGTCAAGGCACATACAACTTCGAGAATCGACCCCCTCCCCCCCCCCCCCCCCTCCAAGCCCCCAATAAAGCCTGGAGACGTAAGCCTACCCATGTCATTCTGACACACCGACAAAGGATCCGGCGCCCCGCACTGACCACTGACACGTGGCATCTTGACCACAGCCAGGTATGACATGGACACACAATCTTGGGACCGATCGTAGAGGCCTCCCCCCTCTGGCTTCCATCAGACACACCGTGATTCGCTTCGTTAATTGGGACTTGGACAATGATAGGGGGCGGGTGGATCTATGAGGGCATAGGCGGAGTGTAAATGTGATAGGAGTAGGGTAGTTGTGTGTTGGGTGGGGTAGGGAGGGCAGTATATCAATAGCTGGCGTGGCAGGGGAGTGGCGGGAGGGAGGGAGGGGGTGGGGGAGGGCAAAGCTGGAGAGGCCCAGGATCGTGACAAAAGTAGAGGGGACACAGGTACAATGTACATATCTGTCAATATACATACAGTCGAACCTGTCTGAGGCGACCATCCACTGTCGAGAAAAGGTGGTCCTTTTAGACAGGTGGTCGTCTAAGACAGGGATGATATACAGAAAAAAAAGTATAATTTGGAAGTCAATGGAAAGTGGTCGTTTGTATAGGTGGTGGACTTATACAGGTGTTCGTTTGTGCAGCTTGTTAAAGCACTGAAAAATAATCAGCCCCCCCCCCCC
>JAUKPP010284498.1:0-10495 GCA_032273245.1 Phyllaplysia taylori
GGGGGGGGCGATTCCTGAACTAAAGTAAAAGTTCGATCCACAATCTTGACTGGAAAAGGTCTTTTTAGTCGGAGGTTGTTCGGTTTCCGTGCTCCACCTCAGTCTTTTTTTCTTCTTATATTTTCAAGAGTTGTTTGGGGGGATCTTTTATAGCCTAATACATAGGCCTCTTGATTATTATTTTATGGCATTTTGACATCGTAGGCCTATGCGCCCGTGGAGTTGCGGGGCCCCCACCAGGGGAAGCAAAGAATGACACCTGTTGCTCTGATACATAGCATGATACCGTACAAGGCGGCAAAAATGCATCACAACTGAAACTACTCTTCTCAGTTTAAACAATAAGAGTACCCATCGAAAAGGGAACATGGTTGCCAGTATGGCGTGGGGACTCTGCTGTGCACTTTTGGAAACACAAGCCACTGCAGGGCAAATAGGCCATGTACGTAAAATTCAGTCATTGTTACTTACCCCTGGGGTCTAGCAGAGGATCGCAGAAGAAGAAGAGGAGGAGGTTGAGGAGGAGGAGGAGGAGGAAGAGGAGAAGAATAATAAGAAGGAGGAGAAGGAGAAGGAGAAGGGGTGAAACTACACCGTACACGATGGTTTTTTTTCTTATTTAAAAAAAAATAAGACCCCGGTTCGATCCCGAGCGCGGACGATCTGTTTTTTCTCTGCTGGGATTTTTTCCCTCTCAACCCGGGTTGGTCCTGACAGGCAGGGTCGAAATAGCCCGTCTTTTAAATGACCTTACAGTGTTGCAGGAGACTTAAAACTGGCAATCAAACCAAAAGACACCGAACAGTAAATACAGGCACTAATCGGAAAGGAGGGGGGGCATTCACTGCTATTGTTCAACGCGGAAAAACGTGTTTTAGAGTTGGGTTTTAGTTTAGCGCCCCTTGCAACACTGTAAGGTTATACATGTATTATACGAGGTGGGACCTCCGAATTTTGCATCTCTATCTCCGATAGGACGGGGATCGGAGCCATAAAAACTCCGGAAAAATCCCGGTGAACCTCCCCAGATTCCAATCCGGGACATTCTCATCTGTAGGCGGGCGCACTACCACTCGGCCGACGACGCCCCCCCCCCCTCCCCCAAAAAGAGAAAAGTCTTTTTTTCCCCTATTGTCAGTGCAGCAGCAAGGATTTAAAGTAAGCAAATTAGATTACGAATGCGCTCACGACTAGGCAAAAAGGGATACATGTATTTCATCGAGTGGTCCAGTGGTTAGTGAACTCTTGTTCGCAAAGTTTCTCAAGCAATGCTGAGTGATAGCATCTTTTAAGTAGGTGACCAATGTGGTGTGTCCTTGAGCAAGACATGTTAACCCAAGCTCACATGGACGCTGCACATCAGCGACCAGCGATGGCGTGTGGACAAATGAAATGAGCTAATTTAATGTATGCCTACATTGTAATATTCGTGCGTATTTGTAATGTGTAAGTATTGTATTAGAGCATTCATTGATTAATGTATGTACATGTATTACATTCCATTGTAACCAAAATTTCTCCATGGGGTTCAATAAAATTGTCTTTATATTGATCGTGCTCATGTAAGCATGCTTCGTTTGAACGCAAGCTCACAAGCCCTCCCAGCACTTTGTCGAAGACTGCTTTATTCTTATATATACTATAGAGACATGGTGTAATAGCAGGGACCTGAGATTTTGCTCTTGTCCCTCAACCCCTGAAGGGTTGTAAACAACAACCTGGAATACTAACAATAATAATTTTTTAAAAATTCAATATTTCTCATCCCTCCCCAATACGAAACAAATTATGCATCATAATCAAAGTACATTCTGCTGTTTTATTTATTGCACGAATCACTTTGACATACCAGGTAGCATTTCATCATGTGTCATGAAATTTGTGATGTTTCAGAGTAAATATATATAACAAGAGGGGTTTCTTTCAGACAGAGACATCAAGTACGAGATCATAAAAATAGATCATATAAAATTAGAAACAAATTCGTAACATTGATGTACATTACATGTACAATATATAGTTACACATGTACTGGCATATTTATTTTATATATATATATGTATAATTTTTCATTGGCATAATTTCTCTAAAAAATAAATGAGCAAACATATGTCCCACATACATATGTACATCTACAGAAGTAACACTCCAGTGGGTGAACGTCAACACAAACACTTGCTACAATGTGCGAAGACTCAGTGCATAGTGAAGTGTATCCTCAAATTGGCCAAAAGCCGATGACGCCAATTCAGCCACCTCTCCATTTTTACTGGATAAAATTAGCACTAATCTTTTTAAAAATGAATGCTATTCACAATAGTAAAATAAAATGGGGATTTATTAAAAACTCATGTTTGTAAGAGAAAGAAAACTTATTAAGACCAACCTGTCAAAAACAGTACAGATCACAGAGAAAAATGGCCATAATGGGCAGGTGGCCGCTGTGGAGAGGGTCTTATTCAGGGTTACTTACTACATGTACCAGCCACTTTCATTTCAACAACACAATGAACGCACAGACTGAGCAGATCAGGGACTTGCACTATTAACCCTTAGAGTACCATTTACATGTGCAGTCGAGTCCGCTTATGGTGACATCGCAGGGGACACAAAAATGTGGTCACCTTAACCGAGTGTCACTTTTTTAAAAAATCCGAAATCAGTGGAAATAGTGGATGTAACCTCCCCCCCCCCCCTCCCAACTCTAAAAGCCGGAGGGAGAGGGGTAGGTAGGTGGGGGGGGGGGGGGGTGAGAATGTGGTACTGTGGTGTAGAATAGACCCCTTCTGATAATGATAGTAAAACTAGTGGAGTGTCTGAATAGCAGAGGCTTGAGCAGGAGGCTCAGGTTACGATATACAACTCCTGGGATGTGTGAAATGGTCAAGAGGTGTGGTCCAGGAGCCCTGGTGTAAGGCATCAAATGCAGTGCTGTGGCAGAGGGAAGAGATTTAGTCATCTTATCCGAGGTTCCAAGTCACCTTAAGTGAGGTCTCAATTCAAAGAAACAGAGGAGAGACAGCCGTCGGGACTTTGCGAAATGGTCATGTTAACCGGTATGTCACCTAATCCGAGGTCACCTTAAGCGGACTCCACTGTACCTCTTTTTATGATTTATTTCATGACCTACAGAACCATAAAGCCTCGTTCTTTACCTGAGAAGTGGATGTTGTTGTAAGAAGTAACTCATTTATAAAGGCGCTAATTAAGTTTGTCCTGTTTCAATCTCTTCTCCTTAATACTGCAGGAATGCAATGCAGTCTCAAGACCTCTCAAGACTAGATGACAGCAAAGCGTGAAGCTGCAAACACCGATACATGTATACAAAAAGCATTTTGGTTTCAGCAATTGGAATTGGAGAAAAGTTACTTCAGGACACATGTGTATAATCACTGTATGGATGAAATAATTTATTGCACTTTACAATAATAGATTTTAAAAAAGGACAGAAAGTAAAATCTTTCTTTCAAATCGTAGGCTGTAAAGAGTACCATGAATTACGACTGAAATAGTTGTCTACAAAATGTCAAAACTCTCAGCTGATGAAATTGTATGAATCTTTCTATTCAAGGCAATGTCTGCCCAGAAGACTACATCATTAATGCTGGTCTTCATTTCTTCAGTCATCGAGAGGAATGGAATAAGATTATGAAGGTTTGCAGTCTGCGCTCATGCAGGTAGAATATCGCTTGCATGGGATTTCATGTGAGATCTGAGAGCATTGAGATGCTTACACGTGAATGCACAGAGACTGCAACTCACGGGTTTTTCTTCTGAGTGACTCAACAAGTGAACTTTGAGAGATGATGGCCTCTTAGCTCTGTACTCACATTGCCCGCAAGCAAACGGCCTTAAACTGGAATGCAAAGTCATGTGATCTCTCAAAGTGCTCTTTTGCCGACACCTAAACTCACAGTGACTACATTTGATCGGCTTCTCTCCACTATGTTTCATCATGTGTACCTTGAGGCTAGCAGCCTGGATGCATGAATAGTTACACAGCTTGCATGAATACGGCTTTGTGTCAGAGTGGGTAAGAAGGTGTCTGTCAAGTTCTCTTTTCTGCCTGCATGTATAGTCACAAAAATGACACAATAAGCTTCTGTCTTTGTGAAGCTTCATGTGGGCGACTAAATTTCCCTTAGACTGAGTGCAATACTGACATAATGAACATGAAAATGCATGCGTCTTTTCATCCTTGTTGTGTTGTCGAACTGAAATAGAATCTTGACCTTCACCTACACTTCCATCTACACTAGGACTTAAAGACCTAACCTGTCGTGCATCAGATTGTGTCTCATCTTGTTCAGACTCGGGATTTTCATTCTTATGTTTGTGTAAGATGTGATACTTAAGAAGCCTGCTCTTGCTGCAAACATACTGACACAAAGGGCAAGACAGGATAGTTTGCTGATATTTCACCTTCTTCTCTGCCACTTTATGTTCTTTGAGCTTGTGATATTTTAAGGTCAGAGGTTTACTGCACATGAAACTACACATGTTACAAGGAAAAGGCTGCTCCCCTGTGTGGACACATGTATGAATTTTTAATTCATGGAGTCGCACACATGAAAACGAGCACACAGCACAGCTAAATTTTCTATTTTGATCTTTGCCCTGTTTGGGGAGGGACTGCCTGGATTCACATACAGTTGCTCCATCTTCAAGATTTGTATTACATTGTGAAATATTTGATGAATTGGTCAGTTGAGTACAGGATTTCAAAGGCTGCCAAAAAGTTGAACAAAAATCGGAACTATGAACAAGCTGATGGTTCGACAAGATCACAGCATGATCACAGACAAAGGGGCAGAGAGAGCAATGATGTTCTTTCCCAGCAGCATGAACATTACTACTGTGCTTCTTCAGAAGACTGGGACTAGATGCGACATATGGACATTTTGGACATTTGAACCTTCCGAGCTGTTTGTGTATTAAGGACACATGCTTGTATAAACTAGAGGAATGAGAATATGAACGTTGACAAAATTCACAAATGAACTTTTGTTCTCCTTTGTCGCAATGTTCTTGAATCCTCAAAGTTTGTTGATCTCTGCACTGGTAATTACATTTTGACTTTGCAGTAGACACGCGTCCAGATGAGTGGATACGTAAGTGACTGTTGAGAGCAGATGAACCTTTGAAGGAGGCACCACAAGTTGGACATGAAAAATTTCGAGTGGGTAAATGTTTAACTTGATGAGCCCTGTAGTTGTTCCAGGAGTGTGTGCTATAAGTGCAATGTGGGCATGAAAATGCATCCTCCACTTTATGAATGGACATCATGTGTTCTTTAAAATTTCCAGGGCGCTCACTTGAGAATTGACACAATTTACATGAAAAATGCTTAAAAGTTTCATGAAATTTTCTCTTATGAGACTTCAAGTCTGGCTCATAGCTACATCCGAAATTGCAAAGATTACATGAAAACAGTGTGATATCTGTGTGCTTTTTTTTCATGTGCTTTCTTAAAGCCGGTGCCCGCTTGCTGGTGTAATCACACAAACTGCAAGAATGGATTAAACTGTTGTCATGAGTGATCATATGAACTCTCAGATCTTCCTCTCTTTTAGCAGAGTAGGGGCACAAGCTGCAAGAAAATGCTTTTTCCACATGATGCTGTAAGAGCATGTGCTTTTTGAAGACACTGGGTCTGTTGCATGTATAACTGCATCTTATGCAAAAGTAGGTCTTTGCTATAGACTCACTAGTGTTCAATGTAGAGTCTGCAAAACCGCCGGAGTCGATTGGGGTGAGAAGTGCATCGCTTTCTTCCTGATCATGTGACTCCGAATTAATCATTGAAGACTGGCATTGCTTCGACATGGTATGCTGCTGAAATTCTGTGGTGCTTTGAAATACCACTTTGCATAATTCACAAGTAGAAAATGATGGCGATGGGAGGTGCCCCTGTGCAAATCTTTCAGACACATTGCTTTCACAATTGCCAGAATTAATACTCCTAGTCTTTACAGAAGGAGAATTAAAATTTAAGGATTCATCTTGGCCTGAGGAGACAGAGATAAAGGAAGTGCTCTCATAATAAGAGATCTTTTTGTCACTGCAAGGAAGAAGTGCATGCCCATTGTCTTGATCCTGCGAGACAGCATTTGATGAGTCACCTCTCGGTAATTCTGCAGGTCGAGGAAAACCACCAGTAATAACTTCAGTGGACTGCTGCACGAAACCCTCCTGAGAGAGTGCTGGAGAACAGAAATGATCTTCAATTCTTTCAACAGGAGTTATCTGGATGTCATCAAAATTTGATGAATTCTCTGTGGGTGAATTACGTCTTAACTTTTGGATACCATGGGTAGGTCCAGTGATGTGAGATGCAGTGACTTTGATATTGGATGAGATTACCAGTTTGTTTGATTTCACTAAATTGTCTACTTTATCACAATGAATATTTTTCAGTTTATGCCCTGTCAAATCAATATGGCTGCCACAGTTTCTTGAATTTACTTCTTCACTAGATAGAATGATACTTGATCTTCCTACATCAAAATCCTGAAAATGGTGTACAACACTAGCACTTGTGTATTCTGTGCCAGGCATTTGATAAAAGACTTTTGATGCATTTACGGAATGGGGTGCTCCAATACCCACGGTATCTTTCAAGAGAGTGTTCTGCTGATTGTATGAATCAATTGTCTCATTTGCTAGAGAAGCCATGGGAAGAGGTGAGATGTCTTCTCTGGGTGTCATATTCAGATCTTTTCCTTCACATTCTAATGAAGTACTAGAAGGATTATCTGCAAAGTCGCAGACACTGTAAACATTTTCTTTAATCTGAGATTCAATTAAGTGCTTGCCGTGTTTTTGAGCAGAATGGTTTGCTACCTCACTGCTACTTTTGCTGAAGTAATCACATTCGTCGCAATAAAAAAGTCTTTCTTTAATGTGCCTTACCATGTGAATTTTATAATTGTTCTTCCTAACACTTGTGTAGCCACAGAAAGGGCATTTAAAAGGTTTTTCCCTCAAATGTTTTCGTTTGTGAGAGTTTAAGTTCCTCTGAGAGAATGTTGTGTAGCTACACTCATCACAGGGATACACAACACCAGAGTGAACAGGCAAGTGATTTCTGAGGGAGGCATAGTGTTTGCTCTGAAAATTACATTTTGCACATTTGTACATTTTTGTAATAGGCTCTTCCCCAGTATGAGTGGAGTGTTTCTTTATCATATGTTTATTCAAAAGGGTTTTCCTTTTGCATTTAAATGAGCAAATTGAGCATACATGTTTGTGAGGTTGGTGAATCTCCATGTGGATTTTCATCAAGTTTTGTTTGTTTGTGCTGTAAGAACAAACAGGACATTTGAATGGGTCACTGACAGAGTGAACTATCCTCATATGATTTGTATAATCTTGAACACGCTCACAAGAAAAGTTACACAAATTGCATGAATGTGCTACACTTTTGTTGACACAAAATTTATGCTGCCTTTTCAAATGCATTTTTAAATTCATGCGACGGTTGCTTGAATAATCACATATCTCGCATTTAAATGGCTTGTCAATAGCATGGGTTCTCATGTGTTGAATGTAATTCTTCTGAACATAGCTTGTGTAATCACAAAACTGGCACTTATACTGTAGATGAACAGGGATAGCATGAGAGAGCACATGAGTCTGAAGCTCTTTTTCAGATGGAAGTAAAAGATTACATGTCTTGCATACAACATCTTGTCCAGATTTGTGAACACGATTTTGGTGAATGTCTACATCAGCTTGGCGCATAGATGTGTAGCTGCATTTATTACATGAAAATATATTAGTGACATGTTTGGCCATATGGCTAGTCAGTAGTCGAGGATTGCTTGTTTGAAATGGGCAGACATCACAGGACAGAGCTTTCTCAGTAATATGAGTATCCATATGTCTGCTTAAGGCTTCAGAGAACATAAATGCAAGCCCACAGACAGTACACAGGTGATTTTTCTCTCGTGAATGAATCAACATGTGGCGCTGTAAATTCTGCAGCCGATGACATTCATATGAACAATGAGAACATTGGAAAGGTTTCTTACTTAGGTGTAATTCCTCATGAGTTTTATGCACTGCTTTGCTTTTGAATCTCCTGTAACAAAATCTACACTTCAATACTGTTCCTTGGACATCCTTGCACTTGTGAAGTTTAAATAAAGCTGAGGAATAAATGCAAGTCCCACATCGAAAGCACAAAAACTCTTTCTTATTTTTCTTCCAAAGTTCCTTTCCCTCACCACTCACTTCCTTGTAATATTCTACATGAGGATGACCTATGTATATCACTTCTCTATGATTCTCAAGACTAACTTTGTGAACACTAGTCAAGTGACTATCAAATCCCGACAGGTTGCTGAATGATAAGTGACAGAGCCAACAGAGGAACGAGTGATTCTGTTTCATGACATTTTGCAAGCTGTCTGTAGAAAATTCACAAACAGTGCAACTGCATGTAAAAAGTCCTTTGTGTTTTAACACATGCTTCTTTCTGGTCAACATTCTCTGAAAGTCTTTACCACAAGTGGAGCATGTGAATCTTGGAGAAGTTTTCTCTCTTACATGATTCTTTAAATGAATCTTTAACCGATAAACACTTCTAAAATGGTTATTACAAAGGGTGCAGGAGAGCATAATATTCTCCTTGTGCAGGAAAGAATGGCATTGAAGCTGTTCTGCCTTTTGGCAATGAAAGTCACAAAGTGTACAAGAAAATTTATCCTTATCTCTGTGCAGAATTTTCACATGTTCATGAAGAGAAGTTTGATCCTCAAAAGTGAGATAACAAAATATACAGGAAAATGGTTGCTGTAATGAAAACTGTGGTGGCTGCTCTTCTTGGTCCTCTCTACTAATCTTAAAATAGTTGTTTCCCACATCTTGGCACGGCCTAGATGCACACATCCTGTAACCTGTTTCAAGCATATAAGAAGAAAAAAAATCATAATTAGAGTGTGCCACTGTTGTTTAGAATACTAATAATATGCTTTCTGGGTGTATATCATAGAAACTGAAGCATTTATGCATAGAGTTGCAAAAGCTCTGCCACCCTCACTATGCTCATACTACAATTTGAATTCTAAAAAGGCTTAAGAATTTAAAAAAAAAATGGACAAAAATGATATCCTTGTGCATGCAGAAGATGAGGAAAATCATGAACTTAAAGGTAGCACATGGCAAAGTGTTTGGTGGTTTTGGAGTTGTGGGACAGGGAAAGGTATTTTTTTAAACAGACCTTGTCCATCACCACTGGGATAGTTCTTCTTGGACACATTCATGGTTGTAGATCAGGATGTTCTATGTGTGAAAGTGCTAGTTGTGATAATTTACCAAAACTCAGGATTACAACTTGGAAAATCTCCCTCGTAGAATAAATCCTGATCTACAATCACAACACATGATTTATTATTTCTATGCTGCAATAAGGTTAGAATGCTAGAAAAATCATGAATTATTTCCCAAAAATTATTAAATATGTGGTGCTTTCTGCGGAGAGGGGACAGGTGTTTCAAATGAAATAGAAAAAAGTTAATTAAAACTTTCAGTTTTCTCATTACTTCATTTTCACATCCAGTGTGAGAAATCGTAAAAAAAAATTGCGATATAGAAAAGTAATTGAAACTTTTCAGATTGTTTAAGATGCAAAATGATATATATAGACATTCCAGTATCAGAAAATATGATAAAATCAATAACTTTTTAAAATACCATCTGATCCCCTTTTGCAAGAGTGTGGGAATCATTATTATTATTTTTTGGTTAACTGCTAGTTGGTCACCTACCTAGGCTCCTATGCAAATCTAGAATTTGCGATGTTTTATTTTTTTCTTCTTCTTGATTTGCGAGGAAAATGGATGTTTCAGTGATAGGCCTACTGATAGAAGGTTGTTTCTGGCTACATTGAGGAATCTTTCTTTAAGTTGGAGACTGCAGCACATAGTTGCTTTGCATTATGGGACAGGGACATCAAGGCAGACTGTTCTTTTCCTCCTCATGAGCTGAGAGACATTTTCTCAGTGTAAACTGTAAAGAAAAAGAAAATATATTTGAGAAGAGCTAAATATTTTAACGTTGTATCAAACATAGGCCTACATTTCTTGTGACTTTAAGACAGGTGACATAACAAAGGGCTTAATACTACAAGAGGGTCAACTTCAGTCTGGATTAGTAAGCGGAAAGATAAAGAAAAATGTGAACTCAAAAGAGTTAAATTATTCCTGATGCGCAGGACCTGATAAGCTCATGTGATGCCAAGAGGCAGAAGAGTATTAGATACCGGTACTCTCTATCTATTTAAAACTCATCATACTCAGACAGAGATGTTCATTTCAATGTGGCTACCACTACACTACACTACACTACACTACACCACCAGCAACATGGACAATATCGACGGTGTGCGATGCTAACCGTGCAGGGACAAAATTTGACAAAAATTTTTTTTTGCTCAAATGAAAGCTTATAATGCATTACGCATCCTATTAAAATCCCAAGTTTCAAAAATGAA
>JAUKPP010284509.1:0-10495 GCA_032273245.1 Phyllaplysia taylori
CCCGCCCAACTCCTCCACCACCAGCACTTCCACTTTAATCAGCCCCCTGCCCACAGTTTCCCGCCAACTTCGTGCCGGAACCAGACCAGATGGCAGCCAGTACTCAAGGTTTCCCCGCCTGCAAAGGACGCGGGCCCGTGAGAGGCTGTAGCGCTGGCGGTCTGCTCCGTTCTCAGATACGTCAATTAGACAAATTGTGGAAACCCACACAACAGTCGATCGAGTCGATAGCAGATGAAATTATACCCACAGATCCAGGGAATTGGATTTGTCAGGGCTGAAGGGGGTTTGAAGGAGTCGAAGAAGGTGTGAGGGGGGGGGGGGGGAAGGATGGAATAGAAACTGGGTAGGGTGGGTGGGGGATATTGCTGTTGAAGCAATGGGTGAGGCAGGGATGGGGAGGTTTTAGCATAGGGGCTTTGGAATAATAAAGAGAGCAAAAGGATGTAGGGAAAATTAATAGGAAAAAATATGCACATTGTTAAAAAGCTATGCTAATGATAAAGGAAAAAAAAATTCACGAAAATTTCTCTGTACTGTGTCACTTTTGGATAACTACATTTTTCTTGACAATTGAGAACGAGATTATTCATTTCAAATTGGCATAGGCACCCATGTTGTAATAATTTACCTTAAATGATTGGTTCGAATTTCACTGCCATAGCATGTGGGTTATCAAATTACGATGTCAGCAAGTTTTACGTGGGCGGGAGAGATAGCGAGGTGAGAATCGGCGCTGTGGTGTAATGGTTAGGCTCTTCGCCTATCATGCGGAAGACCCTAGTTCGAGCCCGGTGGCGGACGATCCGAATTTTTTTCGGCTGTTTTTTTTTCACTCTCTGGTCGGGTTGACCCTGATAGGCAGGGTCGAAGTAGCCCGTCTCTTAAATGAGCCTACACTGTTGCAGGGGACGTAAAAGTGGTAACCAAACTAAACCAAACCTTACTCCCTCCCCTCCCCACCACTCCCTAACCCCGCGTTCCCAGGGTTCTTGCATGCCACGGCTCTGATACTTCTGCACATGCGCAGAATGGCTTCTGTGGTGTATTGGTAAGGCTCTTCGCCTAATTTGCAGAAGACGCCAGTTCAAGGCTAATGTGGGGTAGTTTGATTGCGTATATCTCCGTTATTCTGCTGTGACAGTGGTCATCTGAGAACAGGTTAGCCCTGGATGGCCGGGTCAATCTAGCCCGTCTCCTAAATGACCTTTTTGGTGTTGCAATTGATTTTAAACCAAATGAAATCTAAAGCCAACGTTTGCTGAAATTTTTTGTCCGTTTACAACAGGTTTTACTGACAGGCAGGGTCGAGGTGGTCCTCTCTAAATGTACCTTACAGTGTTGTTAGCGACGTAAAACTTGAAACCCAACCTAATTAATTAGTTTTGCGTTCCGCTTGGGTTGGTATTGATGGGCAATGTCGAAGTACTCTGTCTCTAAATGGGACTTTACACTGCTGTAAGGGACGTAAGGCTTGAAACAAATCAAATCAGAGTTGCGTTCCGCCCGGGTTGGTACTGACAGGCAGTGTCCAAGCCGTCGACATAAAAAAAAACCAAAAATACAACCATTAACCGCCATTATAATTACTGCAGTTTGATCGCCAAATCTCCTATTTCCTCCCGCAGTCTATCTTGTACGATAGATTCCATTCACAATAGAGCGTCCAGGCGTCTGGGATTTAATGGTTATGGTCTTCGTCTCCCGTTTGAAAGATTCAAGGTCGAGTGTTTAAACACGTGTCTGGCTCTTTTTGAGGGAATTCGTCCCTTGACGCTCGGTTTGGCTTGGTTACCAGTTTTACGTCTCATGCAACACTGTAAGGTCATTTAAGAGACGGGCTACTTCGACCCTGCCTGTCAGGACCAACCCGGACTGAGAGGGAAAATCCCAGCAGAAAGAACCAGATCGTCCGCTCCGGGGATCGATCTAGGGTCTTCCCGCATGAAAGGCGAAGAGCCTAACCATTACACCACAGCGCCGGTTTTGAAGCTCGGGTTGGCTGCCATAGCAAGGGTCGAAAGTAGCCGGTCACTAATATGACCTTACAGTGTTGCAAGAGCTATAAAAGTGGACACAAAAACAAGTTAGTTAGTTTTGCGTTTAGCCTCGGATGGTACTGACAGGCAGGGTCGAACGGTTCTGTTGTCTTTTTTTTTTCTTTGGTGAAAAAAACACCCAGAAAAACTTTTAAATTTGCGCATAAATGTGCGCGAACATTTACACATACGTACACACACACACACACACACACACACACAAACACACATACAAACAAACACACAAACACGCATACACACAAACACACACATGCACGCACACATGAACACACTCACTAACATAAAACACACACACGCACAAACACACAAACACACACACGAAAGAACACACAGATACACACACAAATACACACGAACACACACTCATGAAAAACCCCCCACAATAAATGCACAAACGCACCATTCTGTATACGCACATGCTCCACAAAAGCATTACATATTTTTTTTTATTTTTTTTTAAGTATCCAAAGCAAGTCAGATCGCCATGGTAGACACAAGCGTAATAATACATCACAAAGTTTATCAAATTACTTCATTTAGGCAGAGCGTTCACTGACCTGTTTTGTCAGTTGCAGGCCAGGCTCATATGTATATATCATTATAGATGAGCCTGGCCTGCATCTGACAAAACAGGTCAGTGGACGCTCCGCCTTAAATATATATTTTTGTTTAATGTCCAAAACAAGTCAGATCGCTATGGTGGACACAAGCGCCTTGAACGACAAACCTTATGACAAAAGACCCATACAATAATATATGACCAGGCCAGGTTTATCAAATTACTTCATTTATCGAGCGATCAAGTCTTATAACCACTCTGCCCAGGATATGTCCACAGAGCCTTCATTATTGCTTTGGGGAATGAAATTATAGGAGGTTGGTGGCAATCTTAAGACAATCTTGGATTAGAAATATCCAGGGGGATCCAGAGGAGCTGGATTTGGGAATAGGGTTCATCGAAAATGTCTTGAGGAAATCGATAAAACTGTGAACAAAGGAGTTTAGGACAGTGTGAGGGGAGACGGGAGTGTGTGGGTTTGGTGTGAATAGTTCTGGACAACACTGCCGAAACTGGTCAGTATGAATTTGTTTGGTTTGGTTTTTGTTTAACGCCTCATACAACTCTGTTAGGTTATTTACGAGGCCGGACCTCCGAACTGTACGTCCATCTTCGATAAGACGGAAGTATATGAACATTTTTTTTTAAGTTGAAAGCTTTCTTTTTATAATAGTGGTTTGTTTATAATATGTTTCGATTCAACTGTGCCTTGCCATTATACTATGCTATAAAAACAAAACGATATGAAAAATAAAAACAAACAAGAGTATAGAGGGAGACAAAAGAAGGAATGTAATTATTTTGTCTGTCATCGATTTTATGGTAATTGATTTTTGTACTATGTTGGAATGGAAGTGAGACTCCAACTGAGAGTTGATGTCCAGGGATCCACGTGGATTCAACAAAGGAGATGTGTATAGATATGAAAATGAAATACGAAGAAGTAGATCACAAATTACACTCGACCAGGACATAATAATATTCTATATGTATAGCATATGTTGTTTATTTTGCATAAGGGCGAATAGTACAGGGTGTTTTTTTTATATTGATCGAATCTAAACTTTAATAACTCCAAAACGGTAAGAGATGAAAGTATACGGTTTTTTTAACATCTTTCAGTGCCCATTTAAGAGGGGGAGTGATACATAGAGGAACCGGTCAGATTGGGAATTAGGGTAGAGAGAGCGGGAGAGAGATTGAGTAAATCAAACAAAGAAGTAGAGAGAGAGAAAGGGATGGGGAGGCAGAGAGTGTGGGGGATAGATTGAGCAATTTAAAAAAAGAATTAGAGAGAGAGAGAGGGAGGAGGCAGAGAGTGTTGGAGAGAGATTGAGCTAATAAAACGAAGAAATAGAGAGACAGGGACGGGGAGGCAGAGGGAGTTGGAATTGGGGGAAGGGGTAAGAAAAGGTGACAGAGAGAGAGAGAGATAGAGAGAGAGAAAGCGAATTAGACGAAGGAATAGATATGAAGAAAAAGCCAAATGGACGGGAAGTTTGGGATCTAAGAGATTTAGGGAGAGAGAGAGAAAATTTGAGGAAAGAATAGAGAAGCGGATGGAAGGAGAGATAGGGGTTTAAAAGAAGAAGAGAAAACCTTGTATGAAGAAATTGGCAGAGAAAGGGAGAGAAAGGGAAAGTGAGAAATGGCAGAGGGAAAAAGAGACAGAGTCTGAGGGCGGAAGAAAAGAAGTGAGAAGAGAAATTAGAAGGGATGGAGGGGGGGGGGGGAGGTGAGGGAAGATAGTGAATAGAGGATCGGAGAGAGAAGGGGGGCAGAAGGAAAGTGATGCGGATAAGTAGACAGACAGAGAGAGTTGGAATTGGGGGAGGGGGTTAAGAAAAGGAGAGAGAGAGAGAGAGAGAGAGAGAGAGAGAGAGAGAGAGAGAGAGAGAGAGAGAGAGAGAAAATTAGACGAAAGATAGGTAGATAGATAGATAGATAGATAGATAGATGGATAGATAGATAGATAGATAGATAGATAGATAGATAGACAGACAGCTAGATAGATAGATATAGATTGATAGATTGATAGATTGATAGATAGGTAGATAGATAGAACAATAAATAGATAGAACAATAAATAGATAGATAAATAGATAGATAGATAAATAGATAGATAAATAGATAGATAGATAAATAGATAGATATGCATAGAAAGAAACAAGGAGAGAAAGACAGTGGGAGAGGGAAACAGACAAAGAGAGATAGAATGAAATATCTTTCCTTGCTCGGTATGGCTAAAACAGCCAAGGATGCTGGTACCTCTATAAACAACAAACTTTAAACTTTCTTGCTCAGAACATGCTGGCAAACTGAATATACTCACAATCGCTCTGAGCCAGCTAGCTTAATTCATAAAAAATAAATTGCATTCAACGTATAATTCTATGCATTTGGAGGGTTTTTTTCCCATGGAAGAACAAAGATGAAGAAACTATGCTTAATTTTCAAATAAATGATTTCAAAATCAAACAAAGTTTCTTCATCTTTGTTCTTCCGGGTGGAAAAAAACAAACTACAAGCGCATAAAATGATACGCTGAATGCAATTTTCAAATGAGCGATAATTTTATGTTTGGGGTAGCCAGCTAACAGAGCACTGATCGATACCCCACGTTTCACATAATTATCTAGATTGGGATTTGTAGAGATTTGTATAAATCTGTATAGTGATATACATTGGTTCGTTAAAATTATAATTTTTACGTAAACGATTTAGGCTAATATGTAGATTATACATTCAACAGATTATAGAATATAACAGCTCTTTCAAAAAGATTGACGTAATAGGCTAACACACACATACACAGACGAGGATGAAAGTGGCTCTCCAACAGAGATACTGCAATCTGGGACCCCAAATGATTCGAAAGAGTTTGTGGCGCATCTCGATATACAAACAGTTGTGATTGGTTTGGTTTGGTTACCAGTTTTACGTCCCTTGCAACACTGTAAGGTCATTTAAGAGACGGGCTACTTCGACCCTTCCTGTCATAGCCAATCCTGGCTGAGAGGGAAAAAATTCCCAGCAGAAAATAAGCAGATCGTTCGCGACCGAGAATCGACCTCTGCATGATACGCGAAGAGCCTAACCATTACACCACAGCTCTGGTCTGCAATCTGGGACCCCAAATGATGCTTAAGAGTTTGTAATGCGTCTGGAAATACAAGCAGTTGTGATAGTTACACATGTGAAAAACATATGCAAACAATATTGTGAGCCTAAAAACAATTTCACACCTCATCACATTCTCAATTTTCATTGGTAATTTCTTTTTTTCTTTCTTTTCTTTGTTTCTATGCAGTGCGTTGTCTTCCTGTCTTCTGCGTTTCTGTTTTGTTCAGATTTCATTTTCGAACCTAATGAAGACAGGAGTTCTGTTGAAAATTTGTTCATCTCAGGCACATTGAAGGTCTTCCATTTTGTCATTAAACGACACTGGCGCTGTGGTGTAATGGTTAGGGTCTTCGCCTGTCACGCGAAAGACCCCGGTTCGATCCCGATGAGGACAATCTGGGGTTTTGTCTGCTGGGATTTTTTCCCTTTCAGCCCGAGTTCGCCCTGGCAGGCAGTGCCGAAGTAGCCCGTCTCTTAAATAAAAAGTTGAGAAAACCAGCTTTAAAGTTTAAAAGTTAAAAAAAAACACTTATTTTTCATCTTGCCTCAGTGAAAAATCTTTGACAAATTTTAATAATGGTTTAAGTTAACAAACAGTTATTGCATCGTGAAAAAAATATCTGGATTAAATAAAAGATAAGGACGCAATGAAAGAATGTCACAGCCGAAGGCAAGGGTAATGTACTGACCGTAATAGAGAAATAAAGGGAAAAAACAAAAATTTGATGACACAAGCGAGAATAAGAAAATACTCCTACCCTATACATTTCGATGCCCCTATACACAGGTAGAGATCGTTTTAATGTGATTTTTGGAAGTCGAATTATTTCAAGAAAAGGTTTGAGTTTTTAAAACTGTGTAGGCCTACATCTCAATTTGGATTATTTTGATAAAATTGACATTTGAAGGTTGTCGCCCTTGTCCTAAGAGATGGGCTACATCGACCAAGCCCGTCAGTGACAATCTGGCCTGGGAGGGACGTAACCTAGCAGAAAAACGAGATCGTTCGTAAGTTGGGGCTTCCACGTGAAAGAAAAGAGCCAAACAAGTACATCTCAGACGCCGATACTCAGACTTTATGTCTGGATTTATAAATTATGTATCTCTTTCTCTCTCTTTCTCTCTTTTTCTCTCTCTCTCTCTCTCTCTCTCTCTCTCTGTGTCTTTTGGCCCGTCTCTCCCTCACTGTTTCTCTTTTCCTTACCTCTCCTTTTATTCTTTTCCCTCTCTTCGATAGTTTCTTTAAGTTTTCTCTCCCTCCCTCTCTCTATCTCTCTTTTGTCGCTCTCGCCTCTCTTGCTCTCTCGCTTCTCTCCTCTCTCTCTCTCTCTCTCTCTCTCTCTCTCTCTTTCTCTTTTTTGTCCCTATCCTTCTCCTCTCTTTTCCCCTCTTTCTTCCTCTCTGTCTGTCACCCCCTTTTTTTAACAGCCCGCTCTTGCCACCATTACCCCCCCTCCCCCACCCCCACCCTCTCTCATCCCATACACATTAGACTACGACAATACACATCATTGGGAGAGGAGACAGAGGGAGGCGACAGAAAATGAATAATTGAGTTTCATTTATATTCGTCTGTTGCTCTTCTCATGTTTTGGCTTAAGCAAGGGACGCAGTATCGATGGAACCCATTATTCCTCGACGCTAATAGCCCATTTCCCCTTCTTTTTGGCTCTCCACAGAGGTTACTTGAGTGTCGGGAAAGGTCAAGAATCGATTACCTTCAACATGTCTCGCCGGGAGGAACAAGGTGTTGACACGATACTGGAATCGTTGGGCGCTACTGGACGATACCAGATTCTGCAGATGATCGTTGCGCTTGTGGGATCGATACCAGCTGGATCGCAACTGCTCGGCAACGTATTTATTTGTAAGGTTGCATGCACTCTTCTTCCCTCTTCCTTGCTTCTTAAAATGTATTTTCCTATAACTTGAGTTCTTGATCACTTTACAATAAATATACAAAGAGCAAGATAATATCATAATGCACCATGGGTCGCATGCACTATTTTCTTTTGTTCCTTTCTTAAAAGTTCTTTCTCTACAACAACTCTAGTTCTTCAATCTTGATTTTTAATAAGCAAACAACAGGATATGGAACATAAGTCGCATGCTCTTTTTCTCTTCCTCACTCCTTAATTTTTTTTTTCTATAATTTGTTTTTTATTCTCTTTTATAATTGTATGCAAACAACGGGATACTGTAATATTTCATTGGTTGCATAACGTCATGGTGCTTCCAATACAGTCTAAATCATTTTTTGCACTTTTGAGATAATGGGGAAAAACCGATTTGGCCTGACTCTGTGTTACAAGAAAAAACATTATGGTAATAATGGGTGTTTTAGGAAAAATGGCTCGGCACCTTTGAACAATTAATGTAATACCAAATGAGGCACTGTGGTGTGGGGAATTACGTAGTGAGCTTATTTCATAATGACATATAAGTCGGACTTATATATTATCCATTTGTCAGACAGAAATATTGGAACTCGTTTGCCTTGGCATACCATGAACATTTCTGACAGTAGAAAAACATAGGTGACAATAAAAATGCAATGCGTTCTAGCACATTTTACAGACTGATTAAAAAATATAATGGCCGGATTTTATAGGTCGCTATTCTTACAGGGAAAAGCAACATTAAGCTCTAGCTGAGTCACACGTAAAGTATTGCACTCACTATCCACTTTTATTTCCGGTCTTACAAGTGCTCAATGTGACCACCACCGGCAGCAGGGAAGCATCGATGCGATTTAGATATTTTTATCTCAGAGGGATTTACATTACTTTTGTAATCATCTCGTATTTAATAAGATAAGATAAGATAAGATAAGATCATCGTTTATTGTCCAGTCACTGGCACATTTGCTTGGTGAATCTTGGATATCGTACAATAGCCTTAGTTTTGAACACAGAAAGGCATAAGATCTGGGATTGTTTTGTTGTTGTTGTTGTTGTTGTTGTTGTTGTTGTTGTTTTAAATTTGACTCATGGGTCTATCATTTTGTCGCCAACTCCTCCTTTTCTTTGCACCTCTAATGTGACAAAGTATTTTCAAGTTTGGACGTTGACAGTTACTTCTGATAATTATCAGTCTATAGGCTGCATCTACCTTTATCATTGCATCAATCTACTCGCCACTTAATCAAAAACAATATAACCGTTTTATTTATTACTTTTCTATTTCAAAGCTGTTGTTTTCCCACTGATATAATCTGTGAAATTATTTGGTTTATGTATTTATTCATTGCTTTTGCCCACCCAAGCTGAGGGCCGAGGAAAAAAACAACACAATGATTAATTAGGGGTGTACTCGTGCGAACGTCAGACTCGAGTATCGGAGTATCGAGTCCCAATGAATACTGATTTGTATAGTTTGAATTAATCGAGTACTTGTTTTGGTTTGGTTACCAGTTTTACGTCCCCTGCAACACTGTAAGGTCATTCAAGAGACGGGCTACTTCGACCCTGCCTGTCAGGGCCAACCCGGACGGAGAGGGAAAAAATCCCAGCAGAAAAAAACCTACGTCGTCCGCAATCGGGGATCGATCCAGGGTCTTCCCGCTTACAATGCAAAGAGCCTAACCATTGCACCACAGCGCCGGTTTGAGTACTTGACCGAGTACAATATTTACAAAAGCTTGAGAAATTACTGTAGTATTTCCTTCATAAGAAAGGAACTTTTGACTCAAAGGAGCAGAAGAATGTAGTGATGATATATTATACTCCATTATAACAACTAAGAAAACATTTATCCCAGCAACTAAGATTGTGTCTAGAGACAACACCAAAACACATGTCGGTGATAACCTAATGTCTAACAAAACAATTATTTATTTACCAACCGGGATCTTTAGAATAGAAAATTGGCACAGGGGGGGGGGGGGGGGGGGGGGAGGAACTTTACCTTATTTGCGAAACGATATAAGAGACAACAAACAAGCTAAAGAAATTAAAGGAAAAGAAAACGAAAACATCAACATGGAATTAAAGATAACTCCCTGACTCTCTGTCCCTCAATCCTCTCTTTCTCTCTCTCTCTCTCTCCGTCTATATTCCCATTCCCCAATCTCTCTCTCTCTCTCTCTCTCTCTCTCTCTCTCTCATGCTAGGATTCATTCCTCTCAGCCCGGGTTGGTCCTGAAAGACTGAGTCGAAGTAGACCGTCTCTTAAACGACCTCACAGTACTGCAAGTTGTAACCAAACCAAACAAAATCTCTCTCTCACTCTCTCTCTCTCTCTCTCTCTCTCTCTCTCTCTCTCTCTCTCGTTCATCTTACACAATTATGGTGAAAGGGATCAAATCTAGTAAAAAAAATCATCAGCAATTACCACACTAACAATATATCGAAGTTTTAAATACACGAATACTCGAATAGTTACTCGAGTAACTGTATTACTCGGAGTTGGATTGGAGTAAAAAGAAAAAACAATGAAATGCCCCCCCATACTTTCGTCAGAACCTTGACGTGCGTGTAATTTGGCAATGGCATTGCCAGTCGTTAATCAAATACGCATATTTTCATGGCATTGACTGTTTTTGTTCGTTTAATCCCTTCTTGCCGTTAGCAGTAGTAATCACAAAAGCTCATATTACATGGAAGCTAATCAATGCTTTATTGTAATCGAGCTTTCCTTAAAGAATGGAGAAAGAGAGAGAGAGAGAGAGAGAGAGGGAGGGAGAAAGAGAGAGAGAGAGAGAGAGAGCGGGGGGAGAGAGAGAGAGAGAGACAGCAAACGATTTGTTGTGTGG
>JAUKPP010284542.1:0-10494 GCA_032273245.1 Phyllaplysia taylori
TCTCTCTCTCTCTCTCTCTCTCTCTCTCCTCTCTCTCTCTCCTCTCTCTCTCTCTCTCTCTCTCTCTCTCTCTCTCTTTCTCTCTCTCACTTTCTTTTTCTCTCTTCTCTCTCTTGAGATCTCTCTAACTTTTTCTCCTTTCTCTCTCTCAACCACACACACACACACACATACACACATACACACACACACACACAAAGAAAAATTTGACCTTCCCCTTCCACTCACCTCTCCAAATTGTCCCTCTCCCAAAACCTCCACAAATCTCAAATCCTCTCGTCTCAGTTCCATCACGGAGTAGTCGATACTGCACAGCAGATCTGCGTTGGGCACAGCGTAGACATTGTTTCCGCTCACACCCTGCATACTGGGCACGCTACCCCCATGCACGTTGACAATATCTGCCGCAGCGTAGAGGGCGTCGTAGTTAGGTGGTTTGTCCATGAGGGACAGTTTGTTGGGGGCGGAGCCTCGGGGTGGGAGATTGACAACCAGGGCGGATTTGGTGATGTCTGGTACGGCGTAGTCGCGATGCTCGTTCCCTGAAGAGGACACAGAAAAGGGACAGGAAGTTAGTTTTGTGATGTAAAATCTATGTGTGATTGAGCAAAACAATTAAAAAAACAAAACAAGAGTAACATTATAAAACTGTACGAGTATTGCTTAGAAAATATATTATATAGTACAGTATTCTCTTCCATTTATTTTACAGTTATGGCTTAAATACATGATAGTAGGTGGCAGTCTACACAAACAAGTCAAAGCTATATATAAAAATTCATCTATTGAAGAAAAATTAAACATTGTTACTGATTTTCCATCGATGTAATGAAAAGTATACAATTATTCACTCAGCCTATACAACAATACAATTCTTATTGCTGCTGAATTTTACATCAAATGTCAAAAAGGTTTAAAAATCGTTCTCATTGTTAAGACAATTGCCACCGACTGTTTCTATCATGAACACTGAATAGCTCTAAAAGATTGTGATTATAAGAGGTGCTTATTTAAAAGTGAGATACTAGGCATTCCTTGCACATACAAGAGTGGAAATATATATACGTCTTGCAAATCATACACTTAGCTGTGTTTCTTTGCATGCCTTAACAATCATAAAATTTATTCAATTTGATAAAGTGTGGAGAAAAATACAGCTGTAAGCCTTTTCATTTCATTTAAAAATCCCCTCCATCCCAGAGTTCTGCCTTAGTCTCATTCGTTTCTTTCACCCCTACCCCTACCCACCCACCCATCCCCCCACCACAATTTAATCCTCTATTCATCTTTAAACATTGCCCCCCTCCTTCAAACTAAGATATTATTGAATATTTACTTCTCTTACCCTAAATTATTACCACCCATTCACAATCAAGCTAAAAAGCCATCACTTCTTGATAAAACGAAAATTGCTACATAAGAGACTTTAAATATTTGCATTCTCTTTTCCTTCCTTGTGCATTGTCTCAAGAAAGCTAATAAAACAGGGATCTGGTAAAACAATTATGTTGCTCTTGTACTTGTACCCGAATCCCTGTTTATCAGGTTTGACTGCATACACATTACATTGGTATTGTGAACACGGTCTTGTCTATTTTAATAGGAAGAACTTTTCTTTGAGCCCACTATTGCATTGTCTGTATAAACAGAATTTATGAGCCCATATCCTGTAATGCCTGACCTAGCCCTGTGATGAAAAGTCACTACACTGACATTCACAGACAAAAGCAAGCATTCTGGTAGCTTCCCATGCTGCGCTGCCTCGACACTGTAAGAACCAACAACAGCAACGTTGTGGATACTTGTGATGGTGGACAAGAATTTGGAAAAATGAAATGAAAGGAGAAAAAGAGACTTCTGCTAAACTATAGTAGAATAAAGAAGAAAAAATGAAATAAAGTGAAAGGAAAAGTATAGAAGTAGCCTATATAAGAAATGATGATATATTGAAACTCAATGCAAAGTAAATGAAAATAGATAAAGGAAAAACAAAGTTAAAAAGGGTATGAAATGAGAGACTTAACTACAGAAATGCAATATTGCAGGCTTAATAATCATAATAAAAAATCAGACAAAAGACAAAAACAAAACAGAAAAAAGAAACCAATGCCCTGGCCCATGCATGCACCCTTGCCTCACAAACACCAATATGTGAGAAATAAAGTTTTAATAAAAAAACATTTCCTCTTGCAACTTAATGACCTCCACCTCTCAACAGTAGCCTTAATACTAAAACAAGACAAAGATTTTTTAAAAGAGGAAGAAGTATGGAGCTGAAGATACCGCCTCATGCAAAAAGAAAATCAACAGATGAATAGTTCATACACAATATTGCATCTATTTAAAAAGATTGCTGATTTAATTTTGTTTCACTTTCAGACTGAGGTGTAGAGAGAAAAGCGTTTAAAAGTGTCTCAGAAATGATAGGCCTACAAATGATACTGATATATAAATAGAAATGTAAAACTTTGAATGGGAGACTCTGAATGTAAAATTACATCGGACTTTGAGTCATGTCATTACCGAGATGAGTGATCCTGACAATCTCTAGAGATTCGTGAAGGAAAAAAACTAACTGGAAGTGAATAGATTTTCAGATAATATATTAAGACTATATATATAAGAAATCGTAAGAAACAAGGACAAAAGGAACAAAAAGAAAAGTTTAAATACTATATATAGCCTATAATAAATGTGTAAAGAAATAAAGAAAAAGAAAAAGAAAAGATTAAATACTAGATAGAAAACAAATATAAGAAACAAAGACAAACAAAATAGAAAAGTAAAAATGCTACAGGCCTACATAAAACAAAAGTAAGAAACAAATAAAAAAGAATAGAAAAGGAAATCTCAAAATACGGTAGATCAAAAGAAAAATCAAACGCAAGAGGCAAAGACTCAAAAGAAAGAAAGATCCCTGCTGCCCTGGTCTTGCAAAGCTCGCAATATGATCGAAAACTTTTTAAAGAGTCAAAATTTGAACCCTGCAGTATCAAGCAACCAGAAAGGACTCAGTAGCAGAAAAAGGGCTAGGAAAGAAAAAAGAAAATCCCAAAACGGCATTCATAACTCCCTCCTGTAGAAAAGAGAAGAGAAAAAGTGATGCTGGAAAGTGTGGTAACCATGGCAACCTGTGTCAACTACAGCAGACGAGTCCAGTGTGAAACATGTGATGTATCTCTCGGGTTCCACAGGCTCAGGGTGACTAACAATTTCCGCTAGAGGACAACAGAGATAAGGGTTTTAGAGGACAGGCACCTGGAGTGATTATAGGACTCACTTACTGGAGTGTGATCGATTTTTTTCTAACAACCCATTACATTTAGGCACGGCCGTAGCCTGGATGAAAGCCCAACAGCTGTGCTTGCTCCATCTTTTTGACTGCTTTAAAACCTATCTTATTGTACTTTTAGGCCATTTTTCCTTATTTTTCTTGACCTTCACTTTCTTTTCTGGGCCTTTATTTTTTTCTTACTCCTAATTGGGAGTGCCCGTCGCCTCTGCATTGAGGTGTGAAAGTGCTGTAAACACTTCTTTAAAATAAGACTTACTTCCCCATTCCCCATTCCCCATTTTTTTTCTCTTTTTATCAGAAGATTCATGAGGTTACTAGATAGTGAAATTTTCTTGGGATGTAAAATTAAAATAAAAAAAAAATACTTAAGCCATCTTGAGTCCAAATTGATAGGCTGAGGGATGCATTTTCAAATGCTCGAATAAGACAATACTAGACTTTAAAAAAAATTAAATTTTAAAAGTAAAATAAGTCAAACTCAATGAAAATGTCAAATATGCTGATATAAAACTCAAAAGAAAACGAAGAACTTGCATTTTATCTCAAGGTGATATAATATATAACGTTTGCTCGTGAAATTAGCATGCATCTTTTTCCTAACACGCATGATGATTTAAACAAAAAAGCAATTACGAAACCAAGTTTGCACAGATATTATCAAAAGCACAGCCGACGAAAATATAGCGCTGCTTTTCTTTACCAGCTCTACTCACAGATAAGATACTGTGCATGCATTGTGGGAGTGGATATCAAGTTAACTAGATTTGAATTGAATTAGAAAAGAATAAAATCTAAACTGGTAAAAAAATGTCAGGCCCACAAACTGCAATGAGGCAACCAAGAAAGTAAAACTAAAAAGAGTAAAACTGAGATTGGATTATGAGATCGTGACAAAATGTCCCATTCCTTTATCAACAATTATTCTTTACATGTAATTCTATCCACATTCCTTCCTTCCTTCCTTTTTTCTTTTCTGAATCAACATGGCCTCACTACTAATATTCAGCTAGAAAGGCCAATATTACAGTTTCTCATGTTTCTTTTTCCCCCTTGCCCCTTTTTTTTCTCACCTCTTTATTTCCCCTAACCTGCAACTCTTATTCCAGTCAAAGTTTTAAAAAAGATGCTTTGATATAAAGCTCATGATGAATTAAACAGCCATGCATGGGCCGACTTTACTGACCAACGGAGACATTCACGGTGTATTAATAAATTGGTGGTGTGAGTTGATACAATATAATGAGTACAATAAGATGCCAATCATTCCTTGAAACATCATACACTTATGACCAGATTAAAGTAATAACAAAAGGATTTTTAAAAGAAAAAAAGTAACTTAAAAAGATAATTAGAAAAGAAACAAAAAAACATACAAACTCAATATAAAAATATAAAAAAATGAAAAAAAAATTAATGACAAAAAAAATATAAGAATAATGAAGCAATACTATAGCAAGGCAGCAACCAATAATATAGTAGTTATTGTTTCTAGGACGTTATAAGAGAGAAGAAGACGAACGAGAAGAAGAGAGATTACACCAAAGGCCGACAACTGCGCTAAAACGTAATAGTGTTATTAGGCAGGCGAGGCGCGAGAAGTTATCTACCCTCAATGCTATCTTTTGGCTGCAGATAGTCAGGCTTACAGCCAAACTTTTCCCCTCCGTTGACGCTACCTCCTGCACCACCAGCCACACTGCCACCGCTCCCTCCTCCTCCTCCTCCTCCGTTACAGCAACCAGCGCCATCTCGGTCCGAATCGTTGTCGTCTGTTGCGATGCTGTTATACATGTTCCCGTTAGAAACCTTCCCATTGGTCGTTCCGCGTAGATCATTCAAATTGATGGTCACGTGGTTGTTGGAGACCGGCTTGTGCCCTCGCCGGTTGTTGTTGTTTTTGCGTCGTTTGTGCCGGCAGAAGAGGATTAGGATGACGCAGACGAGAAGGAAGATGAGGGCGGCGAGGGCGCCGATGATGATGCTGATGTACTCATCGTTGTACTCTTTGTTGTCTTTCTCCGTCAGGGGTGTATCCTCGTTCTTAGCGCTCGAGTCTGGAGGGGGAGAAAGAGGGAAAACAACATTATTAGGTATGCAAGGGAGTTGGGTGCACCTTTTCAGTGGTTGCTATGTTTAAATGGTCGTTATACACAGGTGGTCGCTATGTCCAGGTGCTCAATATGTCGATATTCTAGTGGTTGAGGTGCTGGGAGAAAAGGGAGTATACGATTTTTTGCGAAAATTGAGAGAGAGAGAGAGAGAGAGAGAGAGAGAGAGAGAGAGAGATAGAGAGAGAGAGAGAAAGAGGGGAAAGAAATATTTCATGGGAGGAAAAGAGGGTAGAGTGGAAAGATTCGAAGCGAAAGGGGATATGCGTGAAGGGAATAAATGCAGGGTAAAATTCTTACGATGCAGAGAGGAAAAAGTTAATGGTTTGTGGGAAATTATCACTTGTTAACTTTGAAGCAATGCTGGAAACATAAAAGGATGAAGAAAGAGAAATAGCGATAGTACGGGAAGCGAGAAATAAGGATAAAACAAGGAGAGAGAGAGAGAAGGAATGAGAAAGAGAGAGAGAGAGAGAGAGAGAGAGAGAGAGAGAGAGAGAGAGAGTCGTACAATTGCAGAAAAATAGAGTTGCTCTGACACTAGTAGGCCAACGAGTAGCATAGAAAGCAGGGAAAGCAAGCATCACAGATTACTATAGCAGTGTTTCTTTCCTTTATAAGCGAGTGCAACAAAATACTGAAAAGTAGACGAATTTCATAAGACATAAGAAGTTTTTTTTTAGTTCAGTGCTGTCTTGTGCCATCTCAAATTTTTATTGAAGCGATTGCGATATTTTCCGTTGAAGAACGTTAGTTGGAGCCACATTTTCGACACGCAAAACGTTGAAGATAGCACAATGTAGCACTGACCTCACGTTTTATGAGGCACATCGAAGAGAGTCTTCCGTATGATAGGCGAGGAGCTAGCCACTACATCACAATCAAATAATAAGTGAGGTGGTATGCAATGGTATTGTCTTTAGGGGCGGGGGGAGGGGTGTGTGATCCTATTTCATAGTTAATCTGTCAAGACAAATAAGGAGATAAAAGGTGCTCAAAGGTCCTAGTTTTATTTCGTTTGGTCCTGACATTACGCCACTTGTAGCTTCAAAAGATCACTTTAGGGAAGGGCCACTTCGAACCCAAGTGAAAACAGCAAAAGAAGCTGGTGCCTCAGAGAGGCTATGTTATTTTACTTTAAGTTAGTCCAAGCTGCTTCATGCCTGCCTTTCAGGACCAGCCCGGGTTGAGAGGGAAGAATGACAGCAGAAAAACGAGATCGTCCGCATGCGGGATCGAACTCGGGTCTTCCATATGATAGGCGAAGAGCTAACCACTTCCTCACAATCACATCAAAAGGGAGATGGTATGCAATGATGTTGTCTTTAGAGGAAGGGGGTGGGGGGGGGGGGGGGGGGAGAAAGATTGTTCCATATTTTTTTACGCAATAGACCAAGACAAACGAGGAGATAAAAGTGCTCATGGCTGATAGATATTGTGGCAGGGTAGACAATATGGGGCGATTGTATAGGCCGGACAATGCAATATTATGGTACAGAAGTAAACACATAAAGCAATAGATACTCATAACAGATTCGGTTGCAGCAATGCAGGAAAGACGAACATAGATTATGAAATGGCAATAGAGGAAAAGCAGGTGCCCATTCCAAATGCATTATACATGTATTTTATGTATTTGTGGTGTGCGCGTTTATGTGCGTGCGTATGTATGTGTGTGTGTGTGTGTGTGCGCGTAAGTGTGTAAGCGAACAGAATATCATTCCAAAAGAATACATTATAAAAGATTTGATTTTTTTTTTTTAAGCAAACACAAAAAAAGAATGGTTAAGAAGTTGTGGAAAGGAAGGGTACCGTAACCCAGATTCCAAGGTGAACAAAACTAAACATTAAAATAATGGCATTACGTTGAAATGGAGAGGAGCAACAGAAGCACAATAAAGGCCTAGATCTATAATATCTTGCAACAGAAAAGACGCAAGGGAGGCGATACAAAACCAAAGCGATTAAAACAAACTAGGCCTAGACTGAAACCCTTTACAGTGTAGGCTATAATATTATGGTTAAGTCACTAAACGATGACCGGCGCTGTGGTGTACTGGTGAGGCTCTTCGCCTGTCATGCAGAAGACCCAAGTTCTATCCCGGGTGCGGACGATATGTTTTTTTTCTGCCGGGATTTTATTCACTTTCACCCCGGGAGAGCTCTGACCCATACAAGGTCCCTGATCGACAACAACGGTAACAACAGCAACAGCAACAACAACAGCGACAACAACAGCGACAACAACAGCAACAACAACAGCAACAACAATAGCAACAACAGCAACAGCAACAACAATAGCAACAACTGCAACAACAACAAGAGGCATTTGAAGCAGCATTCTCAAGCAGAATAATATTTTGAATCAAGGGCGCAAAGCGACAATCACAGGTATAGGCTTACTTCTATGTTCAAGCAAGCTTTTGACCATTTGGGTATTTGGGGAGCATATTATAGGATAGTACACTTAGCGGACGATATTCTGAACAAGTGTTGGTTTAGCAAATCTATTATAAACAGGCTACTTTGCTTATGAAAGATATGACTATTATGCGGAGTAAAGTTTTATTCAGAGCAAGATCAAGGGAAAATATTGCGAGATGGGAATATTATGCAAAATTTCAATTTCATATCAATATCAATCAATAATGTGATAACATCAGCCGTCCCTATTCATTGAAAATCACCGAAACTGTCATAGATATCAAAGGATTTTGGCATAGGGAGAGGACTATCTTTTTGTTTTGTTTTTAGCACGCAAATATATAATTGTGCAATGCTAAACAATTCTCTGCCAACTTTAGAGGGACACATAACAACCTCCATTAGAAGAAAATGATTAACAGGAAAACAACGAAAGACAGAAGAAGGAAATAAATCATAACAAAATTTGCTGGGAAAAAACTTTATGGAAAAATACAGAGTAACTTTAAAGTCGAGTACAATACAAACGAATTTTGCAACTAACAAAAGTGACATTTTAATCAAAGAAAATTAATATAGCGTTGATGAACTGATTGTGATAAACTAAATGGTTACAACGAACTGATAATGGTGATTTTGAGGGTTACTATGAACTGATTGCAGCAAATCAAAGAACTTCGATTAACTCATCGAAATAAAAAAGCTTCAAATTATTTCAATGAACTAATTGGGCGTCAGCGAAGTCATTAGAGCTAAATTAAATAGCTTTAAATTATTTCACTAAACTTTTTCAGTAAACAATGGAGTGTCAGCGAACTGATTAGAAGTAAATTAAAGAGCTCTGATTAACTGAATTAAGTAAATAGCAGCGACTTAAGGTAAGGTATAAAACTTAAGGAACCAAGGATGTGAAAAGTGTACAAACTTGTCTTACTGTCTCCCTCGGGCACAGATTGGTCGGGCGCTAGCCCTTGGCCGCCCTGGTCAGCAGTTCCCATCCAGCCTGTATGACCAGTGGAGGGAGGGGGAGGAAGGGAGGGAGTGATAAGTCGTGAGCCCGGGCCGAGGAGGATGAATGAAGAGACAGAGAGAAAGAAGGGAAAGGAACAAGAGAAGAGACGGGAATAGGGGAGAACGAACAAAAATAGAGGAGAAAGGAAAAAGGGGACAACGAAAGAATGAGGTGAAAGGAATTACGACAGAAGGATAGAAAGAGAGATGGAATGAGAGGGGGAGAACGAAAGATTGGAAAATCCATAGAAAATATCAAAGAAAGTTAGACAAGGAACAGGAGAGACGGAATGAATAAGATGGAATATCGGAAGGAAGGGTGGAAGAAATAGGCCAATAAGAAAAGGAAGAATGAGGTGTGAAAGGAATAGGACAGAGAGAAAGGTATGGATGAAGAAGAATCGGATGAAAAAGAGAGAACCAAACTATGGAGGGAAAAGAAGGCCTTAATGATATGCACAATGCTATTCTTGGGCGTTTTGGGGATGGCTCAATACATTGCTATTTATAACATGGGAAATTTCCCGTCTGTGTTGCTATCCATAATGCAAACATGACGTCATGGGGAATTCCAAAGCGCCTCATTGCACGTACATCATGGTATTGTATTCCGTAACAACAGCGGTTTCATGCAACATTTATTATCGTAGGCCTACTACGTAACTGAGAAATTTTCATAATATTGCTATGATAAAATGTAATCAACTCTTTATTATAGAAGTTTTCAATTTATGGCATGACCAAAAAATACTAGTACTCCACAAAAACATTCGACAATTAAAAGTCTGTCTTGCCAAGATACCAGCTGGCTAATCAGCCGGACAATTGCAAACGGAATTGTATGCTAAAACAGCCAATGAAGCTGGTGCCTCTATAAATAAATAACTTCAAACAGCGGTAGCTATATTTCACTGTAACATGACCATGCCAAATTTCTCGTCAGAGACCAATAAACGTTCTGATTCTGATTCTGATTCTATATGTCTGAGACAGGCGTGGGTCGGATGTACAAACCTTCGAACACACACAAACAGACCTACAGGCTCATACATACATATCTAAACAAACATGCACAGCTCTGTAAACAAAGGAATACACATAGAAAACTTATAACACATGGACATGCTCACAAAGACAACACACGCAAACAGACAGACAGATAGACAGACAGACAGCCAAGCAGACAAAAAAGAAACAGATAGACAGACAGGCACACGAGACAGACGAATACAAAGAAAGATAGATAGACGGTCAGATAGAGACATCACAACAGTGTACAAACATAACCAATCAAGGGGATATACATTGAAGTTATCTAGAGGGATAGACAGACTTACACATACAGACAGACAGACAGGCTAATAGACAGACAGAAAGACTGTCATGCAGGTAGACGGACAGACAATGTATGGATATACAATAACAAAGAAAATATACAAATAGACAGACTTGAAGACAAACATACACACAGACAAACAGACAGACAAAATGAAGTCAATCATACCACGAAAACCAAAAACTTCAGCTTTGTAGAAGTACATAAACAGAGGCATATAGACAGGCACACAGCCAACCAGAAACAAACAAACACACACACACACACACACACACACACACACACACACACACACACACACACACACACACACACACAGA
>JAUKPP010284553.1:0-10494 GCA_032273245.1 Phyllaplysia taylori
CCCCCCCCCCCCCCCCCCCCCCCCCCCCCCCCCCCCCCCCCCCCCCCCCCCCCCATCAAGAGCACTAAATATAGCTACCATTGACGTCATAGCGAAATCACTACTCTGCAGGAAACTCCTACAGTGTTTTTTTTCTTCTGGAACCAAAAGTCCCGCTATAGCCATGTTCTACTGTATTGTGTGGGTGTGGAGCAAGACTGACATTTGTAAACGCACATTGTGTCCATCAGTTTAATGTGCTCATTATGTGTCGACTTTAAACAAATTTGTGTGAACGTTTTTCGGTGACATCTTCATAATTTATTTCTTGAATTTTTTAATGTTTCTTTATATAGTTTTTAAAGAATCAATAATGGTTAGTGTGAGTTGCAGCTGTGAATGTGATACTCTGTTTTCATACATTAATATTAATACTATGTCTAATAATGAAGATAATACATGTAACTCTGTCCTTCCACATTTTGGCATTATAGTTTGCCATTTTTTTGTGCAATATTTGTAGTATTGCAAGCTACGTGGATTTATCTAATAATATTTGAACATTTACCAGAAAATCCTGGTCCATATAGTCATAGTTAGTAGACCTATGAGTTGTGGTTGCAAATCTCAGTTTTCATTCATTTAAAATTCTGTCTTTCAGATTTGGTACCACTTTTTTGTTATGCAACATAAGCAACAAAATTTTCTTTTCTGTATGCTCTGGTGTCTTTTTTTACAGTCACAACTAAGTTGCTGTTATGATCTGAATTTGTTTTAAATGTTACACGGTTGTGCATTTTAGGATGATCTTGAAATTCAGGTCATCATGTGATTCAGTTTTTAGAATGTCAGAATTTATTTAAGTTGAATGAATTCTGACATTCTGAAAACTTAATTTTTCATTGAATGAGTTGCTGTAATACATGTATTGTGTGTATAGAATGTGAAAGAATGGGGAATGTTTCTTCTTCTTCTTCTGCGTTCCTTGCGTCAGACTTCTATCTTGGATAGCTCTATGAAGCTGGCTGTTGTGGACAGTTGGTGGTGGGGGCCCCAGAGTTTCTCCTGTAATGGATCCCTGTGGCCAGCACTGAACTCTGGCATCGTGATGGAGAGGGCAGTGTTGACTGAACTCTGGCATCGTGAAGGAGAGGGCAGTGTGTGTTGAAGGATGGGGAATGTATCAAGTGTGGCTGGTGGTTTGGTTATTACAGCATTGAGATCAGTATGGTATCCCATGTGCAATATTAATGTACCCATACAGTGATGATACAGTGGTGTAGATTAAACTCTTTATGATGACTATGCACTTTTGAGTTTCATTTGTTTTGTGTGGTAACAAAATGTCCTTTCCTGGGGCACGAAGCCGCCCTTTCCAGGGCATCAAACTGCCCATATCAGGGCACAAAACTGCCCTTTTCAGGGTAAACCAAACTACCCTTTTCAGGGTAAAAACGTAAAAAAAAAGGTTAAAAATAGTCCTGATTCTTTTGGGACCAGAAGGTCATTCCCCTAGCTCCGGCTCCGAAAAGCGTGGTGTCTCAGTAAGTTTCTCTGTTTTGTGGATCTCTTTGGTTTGGTTTTACACCCCATGTAGGCCGATATCAGTAAGCATCACAGAGAAGAATGTACCGGTACAGAAAAGTGGATAGACATGGAATAGCATCAAAAGGTTAGCCCAGGATAGCGTTTCAAAGGATTAAAGTGTTTCTCGGCGCTGAAATGACCTTATTATAGTGTCGATGGAGCCGTAAAACCCTAAACAAAGAAACAATTAGCCTAGAATAATAGTGAAAAGTGGAAAGTGTTTGTTTGTGGCCTGTACCCTATACTAGGGCGACTGGTTTGGTTACCAGTTTTACATCCCCTGCAACACTGTAAGGTCTTTTAAGAGACGGGCTGAGACTGAGAGAGAAAAAATCCCAGCAGGAAAAGCCTAGATCTTGCTTGGGATCAAACTCCGGTCTTCCGCATGATACTCAATGACAGGCGAAGAGCTTAACCATTGCGGCAATAGGAGGCCAACAGGGCTGAGAGGGACACAACATGTCAAGGGACACAGAGATGCTTGTCCAATGTGGAAATCTAACTCTCTTAAGCTATATTTGTCCTAGTGTTGAAAAGGGTGTTAAAAAAGCAATGAAAAAAATAATAGGTCTTTATCAGGTGTAGAATTAAAATTCAATTCAGGGGTCCTTGAATCAAATAATAATATTCCGATTTCCGTGAAAGAGAAGAGAACAGATTTTCGGAGGTCCTCTGAAAATCTCTTCTCTATATTGACATACCAACCATCATCTCTGATGTAATGTATACAAATGTAGTAATGAGGCTCTTTGCCGCTCACAAGGTGATTTTTAGGTGTAAAAAGTGTTGAAAGCTGGTGGCAGAATGAAAAAGGAAACAGGTCGTGTTGCAAAATTATCTGTATTAATAAGTCCAAGAAGTTTGCTATGCAAACTCGTCCACTAATAACACAATTGTCTGAGTAATTTTTCTTATCATTGAGAAAATGATGAAAAACTTTTCAATCTGAGACTACAAGTATAAGGGTCCATTCTTCTGACTTTTTCAGTAACATATTTCAAAGCAATATGGCTTGGCGCCGAAATAACCTTATAGAGTCGATGGAGCCCTAAAACCCTAACCAAACAAACAAAACAAAGCAATATGGCTTGGCCATTCTGGAGAACTTGCAGAGTGATATAATTAAACACTTAGGCAAGAAATCTCAAAATGCCACAAACATGACTAGGGCAGTTGTCTGGTTTGGTTGGTGGCGATTTACAGCTCCATTGACCCCATAAGATCATTTTGGCGCCGTGAAACATTCCAAAGTATTTTGGATAAGAGTCAATTTTGAATTTTGCCCTGGCAGCATCCGAGAGGACTAGGTGTTTGATCTTACTTACCCTAAGATCAGGGGTGTGGTTGAAAGGGAAGGTTTGGTTTGGTTTTTGGCTTGACGTCCCCTGCAACGTCTTTTAACGGACGGGGGGCTACTTAGACCTGTCAGGGCCAACCCGGGCTGCGAGGAACATTGTCCCAGCAGAAAAACGGAGATATTCGATCAAACAAACTGCCCCATGTGGGCCTCGAACTCATGTCCTCTGCGTGGTAAGGGAAGCGCCTAACCATTACACCACAGATGCCGGTGAAAGGGAAGGGAGTAGAATAGGAATGAGGGGACAGAAGGAAGACAGGTGACAAGAATAGCAGGGAGAAGGAGAAGAAAAGGAAGTGAGTGAGAGGAAGAGCAAGACAATTAGTTGAAAGAGTAGACAAGGCATAGAAGGAGGAGGAGAATAAGAAATTTAATTGGGGATAACATGCCAGCACTGCCCTGAGTTCAAACCCAGGGCCGTTGGCATGACAGGCAAACATCATAACCTCTGGACCCCTTAAGCAATTAAATTCTGAGGATGAGGATAATGTACAAGCAATTTTACACATGTACATGTATAAACTATTGCAAGAGGTGGTAAATATAAAAAACACACACCTAATTTAAAAAAAACCCTAAAGAAGTCAGATGTTTTACTACTTTTATTTTCCTCACTAAAAGGTCTATATATTAATTTAATGTGACAAAAGTTCTAAGAGGAAACAATACACAAACAACCCTCTTAAAACAAATACAAGGTGACATTCTACATCTTTGGTTCAATACAAAGTTTTGTTGCATCCAATGCCAGTGGAGGTAGAATTCACAGTATCACAGAACTTGAGAAGATGAATCAGAATAAATAACAAACATTAACTCATGATTAACATGAGCTGAGCATTTAAATCAAGACAAAAAAGTTTGCCGTCAATATTTAGTAAAACATGACAGTAGCTTAAAGATGAAAAAATTTGGTGCAGCCCTATAAAACCAACAGACAATTTACATTTTTGGTTCAGTACAAAGTTTTGTTGCATCCAATACCCCGGGTGAAGGGAAAATTTAATGTATCATATTGTCTGACAATTACTATATGAAGCAGAATAATAAACTTGAAAACAGGCTGAATTTTTTCAGCGAGATTTTACTGTTTCCAGTCAGTATATAAGACTAAAATGTGGCAGAAGATATAAAAAGCTGTCTAAATAAATAAACCAACCCGATTTTAGACCTTTGGTTCAATACAAAGATTTTTTAAATCCGGTACTACTGGTAGTAAGATTCATTGTCATGTATCTAACAAACAGATACAAAAACTTGTTCATACCATCTTCAGTACGAGTTATACAGTCAGTGTCATCATTGAGAGATTAACATGTACACCCATCCATGGTCGACTATGTCAATATGTCTGCGTGTGTGGAGGTAACTACAAGTATGTATTCACTTGTTAGTGGTGTTTGGATGTGCTTGTGTGTGTGTATAGTATATATGTGTGTGTGTGTGTGTGTGTGTGTGTCTGTGCTTGCGTTCATTGTAGGCCTACATATATTTGCATGTATTCATGTACATGTCCTCACCATGCAAGGCAAATTTCTCTTAGCAGAAATCAATAAAATATGATCTTATCTATCTTATCACAGAGCTTGACAATCATCATATCAATCAGAACAATAAAAAACAAATGTAATAAATTGGCTGAGTTTTTTCCAGAGAGATTACTTTTTACAATCAGTAGAGTATGTAAAATGAGACAGAAGTTTAAAAAGAAAAACAAGAGCTTGTGCCTTTTGTTCAATACAAAGTTTTGTTGCATCCAATGCTATTGGTGGCAAAACTCACTATATCCCAGAACTTGACAATATCAACTAGGATAAACAACACCAAAGACCATAAAAGACTAAAGACCCCACACTTAGGGAAAAATGTGTCCTGGAAATGAGTGGCGCCTCGAAACTGTGGGTACACAACTTTTGAAGTAAACACATGTGTTCCACGGTGTGCACCGGCGTTCCAAGTGTCGGGCAGCTGAAAAATTTGGCACCAATAATTCGGGCCACTTAGTAGAAAAGTAGAAGCCATGTTGCTTGCTGTTTTGTTTACCTAAAAAGTTTACCTGCCGTTTGGAGGCGCTTGTCATTTCCGGGACACATTTTCTAGTAGATAGAAGAGAAGATTGTTTCATCTTTTTCCCTTTACAATCTTTAACAATACATATTAACTTATAACTAAGCTTCTACTTGTACTATAAAGGACAAAAACAGACAGACATTTTACATCTTTGGTTTGTATAAAGGAATTCCTTGATTAAACCAATTTTGAAGGCAAGGTTTGCTGTAGCACAGGGCTTGACAACATCAAACAGAGTAACAGAAACTTTTATACAGGCTGGGTAAAAAAAAGAGAAAGGGCCAACTTTTCATGCAATTTAGAGTAAAACGTGGTAGAAGCTATAGGAGAAAAAAAGGTACAGACATTTCATATGGTACATTCTAAAAAAACGTTTCCCTCCTCTGGTCTAACAGAGTTTTTGTTATAAAGACCACTAGGAAAACCTGAACAATACGCAAATCAAAAAGACAAATTCAATGCACTACTACCTTTTGTAAACTGTATACAAGCACATAAAATCAAAGCAAGCTTAGAATTTGTTCTACATGATAATAGTAATAGTCATGCATGCTACTCATCAAAGTCATACTTATAATACATGTAAAGTCTATCTTTATGTAGCAAAACTACAAAAATATATCTTCTTCTTTGCTCATTTAATAACTAGGACTTGAGTAATACGAAAACTTAAACATGAGAACTACAAAATTGTATTGAAAAATACACTGAAAAAAAAATGTGTGGGTATTTAGAATACTTAAGCATTTAAAGCACCATACATGAAGTTTGCAACTACCGGATATACAAAATTCCACAATGTACAATGTAGACACAAATTACATAAACTAACCGGAAGCAATGGTTACACTTGCAAACTGTGTACTCTTGTAAGCCTTTATAAATACTAACCAACTTTAAAATAGACATAGAACACTAGTCGGATACAGAAAAGAATAAAGTACAGTAGTTTCTGTCAAATCAGCGATGAAGTCCTGTAATCAATCATGGGGGACGTTGACGAAGATGGCCCAAGACAGACAGAACTGGATATCCTTTGTTGCTGCCCTAAGTCCCAGATGGCATGAAGGGTAGTAAGTAAGTAAGTTTCTGTCAAAACAGACACAATACAAAGGCACACTCCGCTCAACAAACACATACATATGTTTGTCACATGATCTTTTCTTTTCTATAGTAATGATATGATGTCCCTCTCATTCTCAGCCCAGGTTGAACCTGACAGGCCGGGCCAAAGTAGCTTGCCTCACAAATGACCTTACAGTGGTACAGGGGGTGCAACCAAACCAAACCGAACCAAACCAAACCACCTATAATGCCTCCAAAGCGCAATCAAAGAACATAACCATTACATCATAGTAACTGGTGTATAGCAGTGAAGACAATAAAAGAGTAAAGACCCCACACTTAGGGAAAATTGTGTCCTGGAAATGAGTAGCGCCACCACACATCGGGTAACCTTATCAGCTGATTGAAGTGCAAACAAACACAGCAAAATGACTACACTTGGAGCGCTGGTGGGCACTACTGTGGGGCATGTTTTCTAGTAGACGGAAGAGAAGAGTGTCGTTTTGTCTACATAAAAAAGTTACCCGCCGTTTGGAGGCACCACTCATTTCCGGGACCCATTTTTTAGTAGATGGAAGGGAAGAGTGTTCCATCTTATTCCCTTTACAATCTTTGATAGCAGTGAAGAGCTTGACACTTTTTAAGATGAAAGCACACCAACATTATTTGCCATTCTTATACCCTGTTGCAAGTGTTTTGTATGGGAATATTAGAAAAATCTTCGAGTAAGTTCAGTCTACAGGTTGTCAAAATCTGGATCTTGTCCTGTTGGGTCTGGTCCTCCCGGTCGCTGCTTCTTCAGGTAAGTGCGTCTGTCAGGCCAAAAAAAAGAAAAATTAAATAAAAGCCAAAATAAAGTTCAGTGAGAACTTAAAAATATCTGTAAAGGTTTGTTGGTTTGTTGGGCATTTATACCACAATATCTTTTCTTGAAACTTTCTATGTTGTTTCTAGTCCAGAAGCCTTTGGGTTCTTGCCCTTCGGCCCAATGCCATGTTGTAGAAGGTGGAGGTCTGTGATAGTTGTTCTTTGTTGCTATAGAGAGTATTATCGATGTCGGGATTGTGGGGAAGAAGTTTTTGCCGGAGGTCTTGTAGTTTAAGGCACTGGAACAGCAGGTGTTGTACTGTTTCATATGGATAGTCACATAGCAAGCAGAGTGGTGGGTGTTCGGGATTTATTCTATTCAGGTGAAACTTTCTATAGAAATATAACATTAGCCGAAGTTTGAGAAAACTAAAAGAATTTTTCATTTCTTCAATAATTATCATATTGGGTCATAATGCAATTACTCAAATTAAAGAAAAATTGTATTGGCACTTAAAAAAAGATCATTACATAGAAACATACAGACATATGATTCAATTTTGTGTAAATTCACAAATGGCCCAGGTCTGACCCAGGCCATTTGTTCAGTACCACGTCATAGTGTTGTCTTATACCAGGTGAACAACAAAACTGTTTACCAAAGAAATTACGATGACTTTCATGTGGATGCTCAAACATTCACTAAAATTAAACAGAATCTATTCCAACCTTCTGCATTTGGATTTCCACTGGCATAAAGGTTATTGAGCCCTTGCAAGGATGTCTGTTAGGGAAAGCCTTTGTATATTTAAAAATCCAGTTTTACAGAGATTACCCATAGAAAAATACAATGTCAGAAGTAAACTCCACTTTAGTTTTCAATGAGTATTGAAATTGACCAACTCACAGAAGAGCGTTTGTCCTCTGAAGGTCATTGATCTTGGCCTCCGTCTGATCCATCCACTCCTTGTACTTCTCACCCCAGGAACGTTTCAGCTGCGACAGACGTATAAAAAACAAGAGCATTTAACTCATAAGCTCAACCAAAAGGCTCCAGTGCCAAGGGGCCAGTTTTAAAGCTTTCAACTCACAGAGTACAGAATTAGGCTGCCATGGCTCAGTAGGTTACTAAGACTACTTGAAAGGTGAAAAAGTCATATAAGTCCCTGATTGGAACAACAAGTCACAGGATCGACCATCCAGGTGATATTGGGCTCCATGCTGCTGTTTTTATCTTCATCTATTTTAAAGTTTACTCCATTACTAACATTTTAACAATAAGGGAAGAGCATAGGCATAACAGAGAGCATTGGTAAAAAGTAAGGCTTGTTTGAAATTTGACTAAAAAAAATAAATATTAATACACCTTTTGTCTCCCGTTATGACTTCTTTAAAATTAAAAAAAAAAAAAATCATAATCACTTTACTAAAGAATGGCGTAAAATGATAGTTTTACTGATAGGCTTTTCACCCATCATGCAGAAGCAGGGAGTTTGAGGCACAAATGAGTCAATTTGTTAAGATCAAGTATCTCTGTGTTCCTGCAGAATAGTGGTGTCCCTTTCAGCCAGAATGCTCCTGACATGGAAGGTTGAAGCAGCCCCCCCCCCCCCCCCTCTTAAATTACCTTACAATGTTACAAAGGTTGAAAAACCAAAATCAACAAACTTGACAAAAATGTGGATGAGGAAATCCTCTTTGAAAATCCCCAAAAGTCATGAACTCACTTCCAGTTTGAACTTTTCCTCCATTTCACACCACGTGGCCTCTTTCACACTGAGATCTGCAAGAAGTGAATCTACACGCTCTTTCAATTCTCCATTTTGAGCCATCAGAGCTGAATTGTCATTTTCTAATTCTTCATTTCGCTGCCTTAGAAAGCTCAATTCCTTCCAGTGGCCGCAGTCAGTGTCCTGAGAGAAAAACGTAGAGAAAATAATCACACACCATAACCTCAACAAACTGTATATCATAATTTTCATGATGAATGTAAAAGTGAAAAATGTGGGAGTGGGCAAATTGTATCTTCCGGTTGGATCCCTCACAATACCATCTCCGTTGGAGAGCCACTCATCTCCTTATCCACATCTGAGAGAAAAAGACACAAGTTCAAATAACAGTGACAAACCACAACTACAGTGTAATTGTGGACATCATTTGAATTCACAAAAATATTCCGACACATTTTCAGCCAGACCCTGGCAATCTTTGGGTTGAGATCCCAAAATAAAAAAAAATATCTTACATTTCTGCAGAATACCTTATATCTGTTGAGCACCTTACATTTCTGGAGAATACCTTACATTTCTTATGAATACCATATACTTCTGGAGAACACCATCATATTACAAATGCCTTGATTAAACCATGCTATACAAATTTTTAGTTCTCTAGACCAACGAATATCAAGTAACATGAGCTTAGAGAAAACATAAGGTATTTCACAAGATATAGAAGATTTATTGGTTCGTCATGCTATTAATTTAATAGATAACTTGTGGAAAGATATAATTTAGAAATACCTCGAAGTACATGTAGGCTATCCCTAATCAGAGAAGTCCACATCAGGTAGCTTACCTGAAGCAAGCGGTCAAAGAGAATTAATTACAATGATAGAAACTTCTCTTGTAAAGAAAGAGAAGTAAGGCAAACCTTTTGTGGAGTCTTTTTAATTGCTTCCACTTCAGCAGCGAATTTCTTTCTTAACTGCTCCATCTCGTTTTGCCATTCTTTTTCCTTTGCTGCGAACCTCTTTTCTGCCTCTTTATCCTCTGCAGATTTTGAATCTCTGAAAAAAATTAGAAGGGAGTCTTTTTTTTTATCATGGAGATACTTCAAAGTCTGTCTTCCTGTCTGTCTGCTTTCATATTAGAGTGATGACACCTGTCTATGTGTTGCAATGTAATGAAATCAGGCCTTCATCCATTTTAAGGTAAATGGGGACATTGGAATTTAATTATATCTCTTACATTTCTCTTACTGTTTCTCAAGAAATCACTGATTTGTCTTCAATAGAAGCCGGGTTATTTCCAAACTTAACAAAGTTGGAGTCATCTATCACCAAAAAGAAAATTAACAAGAAAGTGGCTGTCAGCACTTGCTGGTTTTCAAAATTGCAGGTTTTATATTTTAAATAATGAACGTTTTTCAGTATAATTTACCAAACTCGAAATGCGGTTTTAGATTAATAGTCTTGTAGGGCCTACAAGGAGTTAGGGCACAAAAAGCATTCATGGTAAAAAACTCCCTGAGGCTAAAAAAAATGTGAATGACTCTGTTTCTATTGTTTCGATGAGCGTCTGATTTCATGGAGTTGCCACACAAATCATATCTCAAGGATGGTAACAGATGGCACTAAAATATGATCTGCACCAGAATTTCTAAATCATGCAATCTTGATGCTGACTACCGGTGTGATACAGTTTCATGGTTTAAAAGAGAAAGAAAAAAAATATCCTCACAAACAGAACTGCATGTGTAGGCTACAATGTACAAAACTGATTGATTAAGATTTGGTTACCAGTTTTACGTCCCCTGCAACACTGTAAGGTCATTCTCGACTTTCTTACCCACAGACCTCAGTTTGTGCATCTAAAAGGGGAAGCAAATGTGTTATTCAAGTCCTCAGT
>JAUKPP010284564.1:8864-20364 GCA_032273245.1 Phyllaplysia taylori
GGGGGGGGAGGGGGAAGAGGTGGGAGGGAGAGACAGAAAAAGAGAGGAAGAGAAGGGTAGCAGAGACAGGTTGCTTGTTTTGATGGGGTTCGAAGACACTAGCAACATTGTAAGTAAATCAAAGTTCTAAGAAGTAGCTTTCGACAATAGCAACACAAAGGAAAAAATAGTGAGAGCAGATGACAACACCACAGCACCTGCTGAAAGTCAAAGAGAGATGGAGACAAAGAGACAAGAGAGGCTTGCATAATTTGTTTAATTTATGACACTATCAACACACTTAGGTTATATCAGTGCAAGTAGATTATGACAATAGTAACTCATAGAAAGAAGTAGAAGGAGCAGACCACACCAGGCGCCTGTGTACCACCCACAGAAAGACAAAGACAAAGCAGAGACAAAGAGAGGAATTCAAAGCCAGCCAGAACAATCCAAACCTTAAGAGACTCATAATGTTCCTCTCTGATTTCTTCATACTCCTCATCAAGTTCTTCCAGGAATTCTTCTTTTGTGTTTTCGTCACCCAGGGCAGACAGCTGAAAATCATGATACAAAAATATTTTGATAAAAACACAAAATTGTAGTGTAGCGTCTATCACTTCTCTTTATGACATTAAAAAGTCTTGTGTGTATTCAAATGAATAATGAAATTGTAACTATTTTTTTTAAAGCAAAATTATGTTGCTGATAAAACAAAGTGATGTCGATTTTCAAACACCCAAAACTTTGGTGAGCAAGGATTTTTACAGAAAAGAGTACACTGTTCAAGAGGGATTTTGTGAGAGGAAACAACATCAAAATCATTCTCCATGCACATCTTTTTCTTCAGTCTAAAAAATTCAAACAAGAAAAAATTTTCATTATCAAAATCTAACAGGAACATAATAAAGGCAAATGAGATGCACATAATACAATTGTTTTGAATTTCCTCGAATAATCTAAAATATACATACCACCACAACTGACTTGGAGGCGTCCAACACATGAATCACAGGGGCATTGTGTCTTGGAGCGATCTTAACTGCTGTGTGCTGCCTGTTCAAGAAACAGAAATTCCAATATATATAAAAAAAACAGTGTCAACAATAAGGCTATCAGATTTCATCCACATGAACACTGTATTCTTTCATAATTTTCTTTTAGAAACTTGTACACAAGTGTATGTCTACTTTATTCTGAAAAATTATTTTCACACTGTCATTCAAACATCTTTTAAAGAAAACATTTTCAGTCTCCATTCTGTTTGTTGGAATTTTTCATTTTGATAAACCTCGCATAAGAATGAAAGTCTGATCCATAGAACTTTATGACACATCAACACCATGATAAATTGCATTTATATAGCAAAGCAACATTGCCCCCTTTTTGCACATCCGGTAAGCTGGATGCTGTTCAGCAACTTTTTACTGGTTTTTAACCCGGCCGCACAACTCCCAGATTAATAATAATTCCATAGAAATTGGTATGCCGATTTAAAACAACTCTTCCTTGTTCTTGTGGTGCAATCAGATCTAAAATCCGTTGATTCTTCGCAACGCTGTCCTCTCTTCCAATGATGCCTGTTTTACTTAGCTGTTGGCAAATATAAATCTTAAGGTTGCTTTGCTTATTGAGCACATGTAGCAAACTCTTTGTGCTTTACAATCTACTTGATGGCATTAAAAAGAAACCTTCAGAACGCATGGCAAGAAAAGACATTTAAGCAATATGGAAATCTAGGAATTCCTAAGACTGGTGAACATGCAGCACCTCAAACTCAAACAGCAAATTAACTACTAAACATAAAATTGTTACCAAAATCTTACTTTGATGTCGTGGCCCCGCCAATTAAGATTGGGATTTTCATGCCAACGCGCTTCATCTCCTTGACATTGTAGATCATCTCATCCAGCGAGGGTGTGATCAGACCAGACATGCCGATGAAATCTGGCGACAGGTTCACAATATGAGATTTGTCAGTTGGTTTTGGCATTGCCTCTTGTAACAATATAAGATTGTTAAACCCTACTTGTATGTTCTTGTTTTTATTTTGTATGCATACATTAGCAGTGACAGTGAATCCCGATGTTGTTTTTCACGGTAAAAACAAATAGGGGGAAAAAAAAGGGGGTACGAAAAAAACCTGACCACATTACAAGGAATAATGAAAGTCTCAATGAGCAACCTCCTTTGTAAGAGTACTATAAAAAAGTAAGGAAAAAAATTTGAGTTGACATTCAACTTAAAGAGTATTACTAGGGCAAAGAGGCAGGTAATCTACAGAGGCAACACTTCTCCACAAGGACATGAACTTCCCATTTTCTGTGACAGACACCAATTATGTAAAAAGAGACGTAAGATTGTATGACACAATACTACAACTCAAACCATCTACTTGACCGATATTTCTATGAATACATACCTGCTTTTTCCTTGATGGCTGCCTCAATGATCTTCTCACATGATGTCATCACACCGAGATCAACTACCCTGGAAAAATATAATGAAATAAAATTATTATAGTTACTTGTACGACAATACAAAACTAATTTCACTGGGCCAGTTTAATTTAATTCCAATTCTGAGCATAATCAAAACAGAGAGAAAAAGCAAAGAATTTGCCGTTCATTTTCTACAAAAGTTTGATAAAGGATTAAAGGATTAATATTATAAAGAACAAATTTCTCCACACAAAACATATTGATCTGCTTTCATTCTGCTTCACCAAACTTCCTTTGAGCTTTGCTACTATGAGCAATATCTTTAACAGCAGATAGGGACACCCTATGAATATAAAAGACCTTGTCAAACACTCTACTATTAGGCCTTATGGCACAGGCTGGCCAGCTTTTAGATACAGAATAAGTATGATTTATTTGCGTGCTTGAAGTTTTACGACACTTGATATTGTTATGTCATTTCAGGACCAGGAAGAGATTAGGGCAACAGTAAAACTTAAAAAGAAGTACAAGGAGCAGACAACACCAGAGCACCCATGATTATGTGTGAGAATACTCAGATTGACAAATTAAAATCTTGAATGAAAAAGTTGAGAAAAAAACGTATATTTTTCTTGAAAATTTCCCTTTTAAAAATGATAGATTAGTCACTTCATATCCTGGCTCTATGTTTTGAGAAAGAATAATGAGGACAGAGAGAAAAGTATATTAACATACTTGAAGTTGTTACAGCCCAAGACGACGCCTACAATGTTTTTGCCGATGTCGTGCACATCTCCCTTGACTGTGGCCAGCACAACTGTTCCTTGGTAGTTAGGCTCCTGACATGTGGATGCACATAATAATATAAACCTAATTAAAAATTGGCGTGGGCAAATATGGTTCCAGCGGCATAAAAAAGAATAAAGCGACTGAATAAACAACATCATTAAAGATTGTTTCGCATTACCCAAAATACTAGAAACAGTGACAAGCTACTCGGGACAAGATAAAGGAAAAAAGGGAAATACAACGTTGCTAATCTAATTCATCAAACAACTATTTTACCATTGATAAAGTCCTGCATAAATAAGTGCCAAGCAAAACTGAACAATATAATGAAAGGTAAAGAAAAGGCTAATGAAAAACAGATTAGACACTCACAGAATCTTCGGGCAGTCCATTGGCTTTCATCGACTCTTGCCTCTCCTGCTCCATGAAAGGAATCAAATGTCCAACAGCTTTCTTCATCACACGAGCCGACTTAATCACCTGCGGCAAGAACATCTTGCCTACTCCAAACAGGTCACCAACAATGCTCATACCCTGAAAAAATATTGTTTCAAGCATCATTCCAAATTGTAAGTACTCATAAAAATCTCTTTACAGTTTTTTCCATTTTGTTACTGTGTGTATAGACATTAAAACAATGATAAATGGAACCAGATTTAAAGATTGACTGTGCAAATTTCAATAAAAAGAAAAGAGGCGGACAGCTCCAAAAATATTTATTTTTTGAGCGACACACTCTTGAATATTGCAGATATAGTAAATGTGATCTATTGGCGTTATTATGCTTCCTCTAAAAAACTGTTTTGCATGATGCGCAAAACAAAATGAAAATATATTATGAGAAAAAGAAATAGCACTAATGAGCAGTGCATTGTTTGAATATTTTTTACATTTTGAGTCAATTGAATAATTAAAAGTGTGGCACAACATGACATACCGACATAAGAGGACCCTCAATGACATTCAATGGTCTTCGATAAAGTTCTTTGTTTTGTCTTGCTTCCTCTGTGTCTTCTATAACATATTTGTCAATACCCTGAGGAGAAAATAAAAATAAAACCGCTGCAATGAGAGGAAGAAGATAAAAGTCAAGCTTTCTTTCTGACAAGTTATAATGGAGAGGTCAACATAATAAAAATGGAGATTTTTGCTGAGCTGTGCTCATTACATGAATCTTCTTAAAACTGAAAATGAAACTTGAAAATGATAGCAGACTTCATAGACAGCAATAGATAAAAAAGGAAACTTAAATGAATAGATAGATGGCAACAAAAAAAAAAGAAAAAAAAAAAGAGTTGATCTGATTAAGAATGTCAAAGAGAAAAAAGTATGCGGGAATAATAGAATTTTAACATAGAAATGGCGTGTTCCTTTAAAAAGAACTTTTATAAGTAGAGTTAGATCTCGAATATTCTTTCCTGAGATCAAACCATTGTTTGTTAGAAGAAATAGCTAACTATACAGAGCAGAGATGTCTAATCTGCACCAACTGCAAAAATCAAAGTAAAGTTTATAACATGAATGTGTTGAATGCAATGCATTTGTTTGTTGGGTTTGATTTTACCGTTCCTTGCAACATACACAATTTGAAATAATGATGAACACAATGCAGATCTTGAGTGGGAAGAAAACACAAGCCATCTATTCTTTTAGTGCACCCCAACGCTATAGACCTTCATAGCAATATATTGGTATGTGACTGGTTCACTGCCAAAAAAAATTCACTCATAACACCTACCACAGAGCAATGAGAACATCCATATAACACAACACTTACCTTGATCAGTGAGTAAGAAAGGCGTTCCTCCACAGGTTTCTGTCTCCACTCATCCTCCACAACTTTGGCTTTTGTGCCTTGAGCCATGCTCTGAAAATTTAATCATGTACCATTGTGAAAAAATGCCAACCAGACTAAAGCATCATAAACTACGCTCTGAAGAAGGAGGATTGCACAATTGTGCTAACAGAATCTGATAGGTCGATCTACCCCAAATATATTGTATATCAAACATGGGCAAACTACGGCCCATAGACTAGATCTAAGGACCAAGAATACATCTATGATAGACATAACTAACCTGTGCATAGGCTAGCAACTTCTCCGTGCCCTCTGGATCTTTGTTCCACAACAGGTTTTCACACAACTCCAGCAGCTCTTTGTCAATGTCGTCATAGACAGGCAAGGCTCCAGCATTGACAATGCCCATGTCCATACCAGCCTGAAGACAGAACAAAACATTTTAACAACAAACAAAAAAACAGTCTAAAATAGAACACAGTACACCACTCTTTGCCCATCTAAACATGCATGATATTGCACTTAATGTTAATTTGTGCTAAGAAGTTTTTTAATTTTTTTTTATCAATTTCTATCACCTTGATATTTTTGCATATCTTTCTCTCTGTCTCTCTCTCTCTATATATATATGTATAATTGCATTATATTAATGTTACAAGCAACACTGTGCTGCGGTATCTATCTTAAAGCGTGCCACAAAAGAGTAGGCCTACGCCATCACAACAAAATCAAACTATTTCCTGTGACAGAATCCTCTTTAAAAATGGCATTCACTTAATAGCAAAGTCCACCTACGAGTGCACTATCCTTGTCCCCCAAGGTATGTCATCTTAGATGCCGAAAGAACCAAGCCTAGCGCCTGCCTATTATCATTTACCACCTACCTTAATGGCATGGTAGAGAAAGACACTGTGCATGGCCTCCCTCACGGCTTCCATTCCACGGAAAGAAAAGGAGAAGTTGGACACACCTCCGCTGACTCGAGCTCCTGGCAAGGTTTTCTGAGTACATGTACAGAAAAGGATATGCATGATGACACAAGATCAAAATTTCACATTTATTGAAAAAAAATGTTGAATGACATTAGACCGAAGTCTAATTCAGTTTATAGTAATATAGATGTAATACAAACCACAGCTTTCTTCATCATGTCTTTTCTATGCATATTTTTCGTCATTCTTATAGATCCAAGACAATTTTCTACCGTCAACAATAATTATTATCATATCTTACTGTTACAATTATCTTTATGATTGTCATTCTTCACTGATGAATGAAAATCAATAGCTTTGAAAAACCTAACCCCCCCCCCCCTAAAAACAAAGAAAATAATTATACATTTGGAAGGAGCCATACTGTTCACTGACATACATCCTAACTTACTTTGATGTCAGAAGTGGCCTCGATAAAGCTGACTCCATATTCATTGTGCTCTTCGATTCCAGTAGCGATGGTCAGAATGTTTGGATCAAAGATGATGTCATTGGGGTTAAAGTTCAGTTTCTGGGTCAGCAGATTGTAGGAGCGAGTGCAGATTGCCACTTTGCGTTCTCTGTCTGTAGCCTGCAAAAGTCAAAGGAATAATAATGTAGATGACCTAGCACCTTCTCTTATGTGAACACAGCACTAGGCACTAAACAATCTATGTTATTAACCAAGCAGACCTAATGACTAAGTAAAAGGGAAATAGACAGAAAATATACAGCAACTTTGTAAACATCAACACTCAATTGGGTTGTGATAACAGTGACACAAAAAAACCCTAACAAAATCAAAATTTCCCAGAAAAAAACAACTTCAACAATATGTTGGTGAGATATTTTGTTTAACAAGAGCCAACCCATGTCACAAAGCTTCAAGCCAGTTAATTAAACATGACAATATCTTAATAAAAGAAATCTTTGATTTATTCTTTTTAAAAAAGCAAAGGAAAATAAAAAGTGAGAATTGAAAAAAAGAAAGAAAGAAAGGAAAAATAAAAAGGAGAATAGAAAAAAAAGAGTTATCTAGCACTTACCTGTCCCTCTTCATCAAAGGCCATGATGACGACTGCTGCTCCATACTGTTGGATAATCTTTGCTTTATGCAGGAATTCCTCCTCACCCTCTTTCAAACTGATGCTGTTGACAATACACTTGCCCTGGGCACATTTCAAGCCAGCCTTGATCACCTCGAAGTTGGAAGAGTCGATGCACAATGGAACCTGCAAAGCAGAGCAAAAACGGCTGTGTTCTTGAGCAAGACACGTCAACTCTGGTTCACCCGGGTGCTGATCAGTGGCAACCAACAACAGCATGTGCATGAATGTAGTGAGTGAATGTCAGTGAAGTCATTTCATCAGTCATTGTATGTAGGCCTACCATGTAAATTCAATGTAAGTATTGTCAGAGGACTTGTTATTTGATGTATGTACATGTATGCGTGCTGTTGGTTACTTTAATTCTTAAATTTTTATGGTATGAGAAAAGATAAGGTTAAGTAAGGTTCGATACATTATTCTGACAGGATATTCATCTTACATAAACACATCTTCTAGTGGTTTAGCTGCAGACTCAATTATCTTTTTCGAATATCTATTTAACTAAACCCAATTTTAACGTAGTCTGCGTTGTGATCTACCCCCTTCTACTTCTTCCTACGTGTTAATTTTGTTTTTATTACACTTCTAGTGCTAGAATGACTTTACCGAGTTAAAAGTGCCATAAAACCGTAACCAAACAAAAAAGGGCCAATCTCTTTGAGAGCAAGAAACTTACAAACCTTAGCAATCTCTGGCTCTGAAGCAATGAGGTTCACAAAGGTGGTCATGGCAGAGACTCCATCCAGCATGCCTTCGTCCATGTTAATGTCGATGACCTGTGCACCATTTTCCACCTGCGTCTTAGCCACACTCAGAGCTTCCTGTTGCCAAAAAAGAATTTGAGGGGGGTCTCAGTTTTTAAAAAAACAACCTTTTTTTCTCTCCTCACAAATAAAATATAGAGTGAAATTGCCATCCCAAAAATTTCTTATTTTTCCTGCCAGATTTAGCGAGACTACGACTGCAATTACCTATATTTCATATCATGCATACAAACATTAGCATCGTCCTCTGCCCAAAAAATTTCGGTGACATTTTAGCCACATTCTCTTATCTATTGTTGAGTGTGACTGAAAGCTTGTAAAAGTAGTATGCTTAATCATTTCATATGAGTCTGGATACTTGATACAGCAATGAGAATATTTAAACTGTCCCTGTGGGCTACACATGGGTATATTGTTTAGAATACTTTACAATTGCAAATGACAAAAAACTATGATGATGAAGATGGATGGTACATAAACTCTCTTGCAGTCCTGAGATGAGCACAGTTTAATGTACTTAGTTTTCAGTTTTACAGCATTTTCTTAACAATATTTAAATTTGTACAAGCACACTCACAAAAATGTTCAAATGAAATGTATCTCTCTCACCTCAAATTTCCTTGTCTTTATCAATCTGCAGAATCTTTTTGAGCCAGCAACGTTGCATCTTTCTCCAATATTCACAAAATTGGTCAGTGGTGAAATGTAAGAAGGTTCAAGACCTGTTGAAAAAGAGAGATGTAAACCAAACTTATTCAGAATTTCTGAATTTCAAGGCAAACATGGCTCTACTATTAACCAAAACCAACGTTAGTGCTTATTTCACAGAGTTTTTTGACTATCGAGAAAAAGAATAGCTTCTACAGTTAAGGATTGAAATACTTTCAAGCACCCAATTTCAAATTGACCATCAGGAAAGAGGAACAATTTCTAGCATTCAAAACAGATTATTATTGTTTCAAACATTCAGTTTCATGTTTCTGACAAAAAGTGTTTGCTACTTACCTGAAAGACATAAATGGCCAGTGTGCAGATCTGTAGGGGGAACTCTTGGTTTGAAGTTTTTGGCTGTATCTGCAATGGCCCTGGGATCAAGGAAGAACATACCACAGTTAATCTATATGAAATATGCATAAATAGGTAGCAAATCACTCCATTTAGTAGGCTTTTAATTTTATCTGTCACTACATCAAGCCTCCGAGAAGAGGTAAGTGATTGGGAAATGTTACTGACCTCTTACAATGCCATCAAAAAACAAAATTGCATGATCAACACACACCTACATTTTATTTTTATCGATCCCATCTGAATCTAGTTTGACTTTTACCAACTTATAATGTCCCGTCCTTTTTAAAAAAATCATTGATGACAAAGAAGCTGCATCCCTGGCAACAAACGAACCACATGTGACGAACACATAAAAAAACAAACATACTTGATGTGATCAGGCCTTGTCCCACAGCAGCCACCAATAATGTTGATAAGTCCGTCTTTCATGAACTCCTGCAGATGAAATATTTACATAGTTACCTGATAACTCTTGACTCAAAACAATATTTTAGATAAATTCAAGTCGAAGAAAATGTGACTCTACAGAAAGAACCAAGTTTTTAACAAATTTGAATGATGAGTCCTTTGAAAATCAGTACAAATTTATTTGCATGAATAAAAAATTATGCAAGCTTTTCTTGTGTAGTAATGAAAGAAAAATTGGAAAAGGCTTTTACTAATTATAAATTACAAAATAATAACAAGAGCATATATATATTATATATATGCAAAGAGCAGTTATTCCATAACTTTTACTTATAAAATAGATTAAACTTACTTAATAACTCTCTTGTCTCATGAACAACTAGAGCAGTTTCAACTCTCAAAAGGAAAAAAATACTCAAAACTGCAAAAGAAGAAGGGTAGCATGACACCATAAGTTCTCTTTTTTGTGATTACTGGTGCAATTGCAAAAGTACTCCACGGTCTCCTTATTACCTTCACTTGTGCAGCTGTGATTTCCGGGGTTTCGTCGTACTCTCCAAATGTGTTGGGCAGGCCTGAAAATTCAAAGGAAGAACTAGTATATACAAAATCATCTGATCACATGTAAACCATACTTAAGTTGTATATCAAAAGCAGTGAGTAATAAGAATACTGTTTACTTAATACTCAATAAGATGAACGCTTTGTAGTCACTGTGCTTATATATGCACTGACGCAAATTAGCCCACTTAGTACATATAAATCAACTGTATCACCGTTAAAGCTAGCTGTAGTGATACGGAAGTATACAAAACTAAACATACCAGCATTTGGATAGCAGAGGACGTATGACATGGTGTTCTTGCTGACTGCTTCGACAAACGGTCTCATCTCAGAGGCTCCGAGGGCACAGTTCAGCCCCATACACATGGGGTTTCCATGAGACACGCTGACGATAAACGCCTCGGTTGTTTGTCCAGACAGTGTGCGACCGCTTTTGTCTACAATTGTGCCAGAAATCTGAAAATTGGCATTTTCTTTTAGTTATTTGTTCAGACAAATAGCAGTCACTACAAAAGATTTAGAATAATCGACAAGGTTTTCCCTTTTTTTCTTTAAGAGTTTGCAAATATTATAAATTGCACAAATATGGTCTATTGTTCTCACCTGATTTTTGTTAAAACATGAAATAATTTTCAACCAATTCTGAACGATGAACTTTCTGATTATGACTGGATTGCTTGAATAAAGGGGTGAAGATTTTGTTCAAAGTCCATGCCTCCTCATACATAGTTTTTGGGCTTTAATAATAGATGGCACTTTAAAAAATTTTTTTTTTTTACATCTATTTTGTAAAACAAGCTTGCTAAATGTGTTTCCTTTTAGAGAAATTTCTCAATGTTTTCTTTCTCTCTATTACAATCAAACAGAAAACTGTACACGCTTTCTTCGGCAAGTACATATGCATGTAAATTGGAGTATAACAAAAAAATCATAGGCAGACTTTCAAGTACTCACAAAGATGGGAACTCTTTGGTATCCAGAGGTGAAGACAGTCTCAATGGCATACAAAGCAGCTTTTGAATTTGCTGTGTCAAAGATGGTTTCAACCAGTAACACATCAGCTCCACCATCCAGGAGTCCCTTTGCCTGTTCAGCATAGGCATTGACAAGTTCATCAAATGCTGAAAAAAAAAAAGTGGAAAAGGGTTATTTCTTGCATTCTAATCTTGGCACACACTAACAAAGTAAAGCACTGAATAGTAGAATGAAATTTAACATATATCAACAGAAAAATTTAACTGAATATTCCTGTTCAAAGAATATCACTGGCGGGCTTCCAAAATAGATGACACAATGATTACACTCACCTAGAGTTATCTTCCTCAGACATGGTTACTGGGGATCAAGGACTGGTGATGGGTCTCGTTTAAAATGATGAGAAATGCCTTAGCGTCTCTTATAGCTTCTCCCAGTCTAGCCAACCGTACCTACCCGTGGTGGTCCCTGTTAGTGTTAGAACAGACACGGCTCTGGCGATGGCGAGCTGTTGGCGCCAACAAACCAACCCCCCGTATCCTAGAGGGGCTAAAAATAACAGGATGGGAGCAGGTGTGGCCCCACAAGGTGCAGGAGGCAGAACCCCCCGGTGTGCGGTAGACGCTATGCTCCT
>JAUKPP010284565.1:0-10492 GCA_032273245.1 Phyllaplysia taylori
TCAGAATGTCTTTCATCTGCCATGATTTTCATCAATTGCAAAGTACGAGAAGCTGCTTTGTGGAGGTGGAGATGTGCTTTGTATAAATACTTTTATCTTAATTAAATAACAAATTTTTACCTTTAGAGGCATCGCCACTACAGATGGTTTTTGTTCCTATTACCTGAGTGTTCCCTGTCCCCTTCACCCTTGCTCAAAGTAATGATGGTCAGGCTCAAGTACAGAGCTTTGCAGACTAAAAAGATGTTGAATCTAAAAACTCGAGGGCGTTCATAGCTTTTTCTGTTTTATTTTATTTGCCATTTGTTTAAAATTGTTGATACTTTTAACAAAACAAATTCTTCTCTTATTGACAGAGCTTTCTTTGAATTGATTATGCTTAAGTTATACAGTTGCTAAGTGCATGACATTTCTCTATGTGGAGACTACACATAGTTTCATTGAAAACCATTGAAAACCATTGAATTTGATAGTTGAAGTCATCTCCAAGTAGGCGTACTTATCACAAAGTGCTGTTATTATCATTTCTTTTAATATATTTCCATTCTATTTAGGGAAAGACTGTTTAAAAAGTTCCCCACGTGAAATTAGTATCACTTGGCGGTACAATATTCAAATGTGAAGCTTGTATAGAGATAGACTAAGCCCTTTCCCCCTCGTTTTATTTTATATCTGATCTGCTTACATTTTATTTTGGAATATATACACAGGAATGATTTTTGTGATTGGCTAGTTTTATTTTTAACTATTGAAAATAAATACATGTATAACTATGTGACATAAAGATTGTCTTTGCTCTTACTTCAAGCAGTAGCTAGATAATAGTATAATGAAAGACCTCAAACAAAAAAGGTTAAAAAGAAAACAGGGAAAAAAATAGGATCCTCAAGCAATTTTATGATTGAAAAATGTGCCTGAACATTTGAAACATAGTTTGATAGGTATGTTCTTCAACTAGAATTTTTTTCCCGCGAACTGAAATGGGTCAAAACTTTGTGGGACGTCTCATAAATTGTGAAGCAATCGAGCAAAAAGGAGTCGATCACTCTGATCATCTTAGCACAAGTGCTTTCACCGTAGTATGCAGTGTTTCTACCTCAATTTTAGTGCTTCAAATACTTTCAAAATACACATTTAATCTGCATAACCTCCGTAGTCTGCAATTCGAATTATGTGGTCGACTTGTCTTTTTGGGTTCCAAGTCAGATTTTTGTTTCCGCCATTTCTCAAGCACCGGTACTCCTGCAGGAGAAAGAATAGACATAACAATAGCTTTCTTCCGGGTTAACAGGTGGAAATGGGGCAAAAACTGCGGTATTCACTATCAAATCACAAAAAAATATAAAACATAACCCAAACATTCATACTGACCCTTTGAAGCCATACTTTTGCCTTTAGGAAAATTTTGTTTTTCTCAAAGGATTCATTATTTCATGTACCAAGTGAATAAACAGGCAGATTTCTAGCCAGGACTGTTCGGTTACTTCTTTTCTCTAAAACTCATTCATGTACACATATTCATGCACATACATGTGCAACACACACATCTATGCACAGACAGCTATTCTCACCCCACTTATGTATGCTAGTTCATACGGCGTGTATTGGTTCAATCTCTGAATATAGTCTCATCTCTCTCACCAACTAAACATTTCCACCCCACTTATGTATGCTAGTTCATACGACATGTATTTGTTCTATCTCTGAACATAGTTTCATCTCTCTCACCAACTAAACATTTCAGGCACAACAGACAATGTTTTATTGTCAAGGCAGCAGATGCTACTTGAGGGTCTCAGAGATGACATTCTCTTATGTTTTTCTGCTTTTACCATCATGGAAACAACAAAGCTGATAATTTGCGTGCAACTTTGAATGTCGAGTGTAAACAACAACTATATTTGTCTGCTAAGATGTTAGATTTAAGTGTTCGTTCACGTGCACAAATCACTGGTACACCAGTCCTCAATTTTCTTAAATATACTTGTGTGGCAAAACCTCAACGTAGTGTACTCCCTCCAAACCTTGATTTATTTTCACATTGTAACTAAGGTACATTGCAGAAAGTAGGCAGTACTCAAGACAGTTCAAGCAATGCTGACTTCTTAGCACAGAGTATCATCTTATAATGTATTCCAACTTGAAATACCATACTCAGAATGTATACATCAAACGTTCTGTTTTGAGTACCATCTGAAGAAGTTTTTGCGCTTTCGCTGTAATTATTGCAGATTGTCCCTTGAAAACTGTTTAAATTCTTAATCGAAAATATTATTTTCATGTACATTGTTGAATTGTACTCATAAAAAATCTCTAGATTATAAAAAAATTAATCTTATAGAGCAGAGAGCGGGCATTGCATCCAGAGTACACATGGCTGAGGTTCTGCTGGGAATGGTTACTAAACATTATGCTTTACCTGTAGTGTAGACTACCTATCAAAAATGGGTCAAAAGAGTTGCCCTTCCCTCTTATAGCCAAATTTCAGCATCTTTTATTTTTCATATAGCATTTATTGCTTCTGTTGCCTTCTGTTCCCTTGCATAACCATTGAACACACTTCCCTTTGCAATAAGCTTCATTTCTATGTGATGAAAATGACAATTTTCTGAACATAATTTTAATGTGCGTAGTTCTCTTTTGTCAAATCTGAAATATGTAACAAACTTTTTTACCCTCCTATTTTTCAAGCAGTGTAATCCTATAACTGTCATTGCACTTGTGTGGCTTGCTTTTGTTCTATGCGCTGTGGGTTAGTGTTAGGAAAAGTAAGGAGTATGGTGTTGGGAAAAGGATGGATTTTTTGTGTCGGATGTTTTTTTATTTGAGTTTCTGGACATCCATTCAGGGCAGAAAGAGTCAAATCTCAATAACATGGCTATAAACGTATCCATCAAATTCATCATAATTTATAAATATATACCATGAGGGCACTCTTGAAGTTGGCATTTACCTTTCCAACATAAAGTAGCCAATGCATTGTTCATAACCCACGGTACACCTTTTATTGATGTTTGGCTGTGCTCACTGACTTACCACTAAATAGAAACTCTGATCAGAGGTATCTCTAAGTCGACATGTATTGGAAGGGGTGGAGACTTTAGACACTAAATTACTATAGTTTCAATAATTTGTGTCCCGAGCCTCCACTTGTCTCCCATACATGCATTGCTATGAATAAGTATTATTGCCAGTTAGTCTTTTGATTTCGTATGTCACCGCTTCCATTTTGTAATCATACTTAATTTTAATATTCACCCAGCGATTATTGCATAACATGATTGTTATGGCCATGATGACTAATTTTCAATACTCAATAAAAAACTGATTACATAGCCATTATTTTTTTAGAGTGTTGGACATTTAAATTTACTTTATTCTCTTTACAGTGTAAAGTCGTCATTATATTATCTAGTCATTAAAAGGTTAATAATAATACTCTAGTCTTGAATATCAGTTCTTAACTAATTGCGTCAAATTTACTGAAAATATCACATTTGCTTGCATTTATTGCTCTAACATGCTAGTAGCTCGACACTATAGCTGTGTGTGTTTCCTCAACCATTTGCCTATAATTTCGCTTGTATATTATATTAATCAGGGAAGGGAAAGATTAGTAAGACTGTATTTCATTTCTGTATACATGTATATAAATTCTTGATGAAGTAAACTGATTGAGCACAAAAGTAACTGCTTTTAGTATTATATTGCTTTCATTGTGATGTCTGAGACAGTCTGAGAAAATCTATGAAATAACCTTATGCCTCCGTGAGAAATGCATGCTCAAAAGAGACACCGGACCCAAGTTCAGAAATGTATATTACTCAAGATCAAGATTGCCTTCTTTGGCTGATTATTGCATCACAATCCCAAAGTTGCATGTAATCGCAAAGTGCAATCTTTTAATTTTGAATGTGTATTGATTTAATTATATATTCTTTTGGAGAACAATGGAAGTAAATGTAATGTGTCAACTTTAAACATGATTTTCATGTTTGCAAACTTTATTACCTTTTCTTCTCTTTAATCTTTAAACCATCATGTCTTTCTCTGGATTTGACAACTTTGAACAATATATCGTTGACAATTTTGGATTCAGAAATTACTGTTGCGTATATTATACCTTGTTGATAAAGACTGAACATTTTCAACATTTGACAGGTTTCTCCAAAACCCCAGATATACAGGGTGTTTTTTTTTATATTGATCGATTCTAAACTTTAATAACTAAAAGACGGCGCATGATAGAAACATTCTGTTTTCAACTGATTAATCCTGATCCATTTAAGTTTTTTCTGGTACCAAAGTTAACCGAATCCAAGAACCCGCTGCGCAACAGCGCCAGTTTAGGCGAACAGACGCCGATTTTTAGCGTGCAGAAATGACGCTAATCTTGCATTTACTAGTGCATCTTGTGCGTTTACAAAGCAGATCGCGCGCCTGCAGCCCTGAAGAAATTCCAACTCTGCATAGCGAGAAAAGCACCATCTAAAAGTCAGTCAGCACTTAGTATAAAAATTTGGTAGAAACTGGTAACGTTAATTGCTATGACAATAAAGATAGTAAGAACTGGATTTGCAAAATGCATGGTGCCCGATCAATGAAAAGACGACTTCGGTAATTTGATACCACCAGAGACATCCATCGTTTTCTAACCTAAAACGATGAAACACAAAATTCTTTTTTATGAAATGCGAAGCCAGAGCTTAGTGGACATTATTCCTTTTTGAAAAACAGTTTAAACAATCTTTTTATTGCCGTACGGTGTTTTCCAGCAATCCTTCTCTTTGGCATACCAGTACGCTCCTTTGACGCCATGATCTAAAAAGGGCCTTGTTCCGTTAACTCCTTTTTTAAAAGTCGTCTCTATCAACATAATCTTATCAAGTATCCCAGACAAAACTTAAATGGCCAAAGAATGGTGTGCTGAAAACCGTTTACTTTTATCTCTTACCGTTTTAGAGTTATTTCAGTTTAGAATCGATCAATATAAAAAAAACACCCTGTATGTCATGAGTGACAATGATATTATTGAGCTCTATGGAGCTATGGCATAGTTGACTTGAGTATATCTATGAGCTTTCGCTGCATTATGGTTAATAAATTCAGTTACCGGTACAAGTTTTCTGCAACTATTTTTATTTTTTTCTTTATTGGTGTTGTCTGCTTTGTATGGTTCTAGCATAACTGAATCATTCCCCAGAGACACAAAGTATTGGTTGATGGGTAGAAACCACAAACAGATTCGTTTTGGGAGGTGAAGCATGTATTGACCTGCGTAGAATTAAGCAATGAGACAATCCCTGAAGTCGCTTGTTTTCCAGCAGCTTACAATAGACCATCAAATTCTATGACTTATCACTTTTGGCATGGTTTTGATAACACATTAGGAGTGACTGAATTCTCTCAAAGTTGCTGCAGATTTGTAAGGCGCACAACATCTTGAAAGAGAAAAAGAAGCCAAACACTAAGTTGTTGGTGTGTTTTTTTGGAAAATCCTTTTCATGCTTCACCTCGGAAAGCACGCATTACATTCACTTTTAAGCAAATTATAGAGCATAGAGCAGTCCACTAGAAACTTCCAAGTGCTCATTTGTCCTTGAAGCTGTAGTCATTCTGCTTCAAATAGAGTAGTGAAAAATAACAAAGTGCCGTAAGAAAGGTGCTAGCTGAAACATGAGTGCAAGCAGTCACGTTGCAGAAATAAAAGTTAGCCACATACCATATTGTGTATACAACAGTACGCTACTCACAGCCCATCCATTAGGCTTATATTTATATTCATTATACATGTATATGTGTGTAGCCCTACAAATTTTATCCTACTTGTAGTTTTGGTGAATCTTTTCCTCTACTCAAATTCTTATCTATGATCACTAACCTCACCTGCTTACCGGCACATAACCTTACACACTACTGAAGTACACATGATACACGAATAAAGGTATCATTGTTTTGTGGCCTCTAAATGTTTGCTAATTTTCCAATAAGATTTATGTGAATTGATGCACATGAGGAAAAATTGTTGCCATAACAACAAAGCAGTATAGAATATCTTCTGTATCTTTCAACCACACAAAGCGTGGCAGGCTATTCTGCTCCTTGCTTCGTAAAAAGCAAACAATATTCTGCTTCTTACTTTTTTTCACAAAACAAATAGAATATACATGTATTCTCTTTCCTTTTCTTACACAAAGCAAATAAAATACAGTAGAACCCACAAATCTCGACATTCGGCTTAAGTCGACATGATTTGGAATTCCCAACCTTTTCTTTATTTACCACATCAACACCCCTTAAGTCGACTTTCTCTTTACTCTGCGTGATTTCAATAACTCCAAGGATGTCGACTTGTGCGGGTTCTACTGTATTTTGTTTCCTTTTCACACACAAAGCAAACACAGAATATTTCTGCTTCTTACTTTTAGATAAAGCAAAGAAGAAGAATATTATTCTTACGAGGGCAAAATTGGATTCTGGTACTGGGTACTACGTAACTACGGTTAGACAAAACAAAACAGAAACTTTTCAAACCTCACTTTTACTTTTACACAAAACAAGACAGAATGTTGTGTTTCTTACTCTTATTCTCACACCGCATTTTAGCTGTACTACCGTAATCTCGACAATCAATCTCTATTTCTGTTTTTGTTACCAATAATTCCGTTTTGTACAAGTATTACTACACAAATTACCACTCTTAATTTACTCTTACACATCCTAAATATCTGCAGTGACTAGCAAACTTAATGAGACAAACTTTATGTGTCTGTCTGAGAAATTTGGAAACAGCATAATCTTCAGAGCGAGTTGATTTTTTTTTTTTAATAAAAAAAAAGCGCATGACGTCACCAGGTTTGGTTTACCGGCGCTGTGGTGTAATAGTTGGGCTCTTCGCCTGTCATGCGGAAGATTCGAGTTCAATACCACGCGCGGACGCACTGGGTTGTCTTTTCTGCTGGGATTTCTTCCCTCTCAGCCCGGTTTGGAGTTGACAGGCAGGGTCAAAGTAGCCCGTCTCTTAAATGACCTTACAGTATTGCGGGGGACGTAAAACTGTAAAAACTGGTGACGGAACCAAACCAGGTTTGGCTTATTACCTTTACGCCCCTTCTATCACTGTAAGGTCATTTTAGAGTCGGGCTACGGGATCCTGACTCATGACTATGATGAGAGGGACACAACACCACAGAAGAGACATAGAGAGATAATAATGACTGCATTTATATAGCGCATATCCCCGCTTTACAATCAATTATTACCCCAGCAGACCAAGCCACTCAGAAAACTTCTCAACTTCCTGGGAAGCATACAGTGCAAGCTGCCATTTTCCAGGCGCTAAAACACTAACATACGGACAAGATCGTTTGCTGTCTATAGCCGGATACCCATTTACACCTGGGTGAAGTGAGGAAAATTCGTGTAAAATGCTTTTCCCAAGGACACAACGTCGGGCCCGAGTTGGGGTTCGAACCCGCGACCTTCCGATCACGAGTCCGACAGTCTAACCACTAGACCAGCGACGCCACATTAATGTTCTGACAACGTGACGATCGAACTCCCATCTTCTGCGTGATAAGCCAAGAGCCAAACAATTCAGAGACACCGGTGATACATTTCCAGTGGTCGGACAAACTTTTAATGATTTGGTTTGGTTTTCTTTCTCTTTTGTTTTGTATTGTCTTTGTTAAAAGATCACGGGAATTACGTCTGGCATCGTCGGTTATAACGAGGTCTTGACCTGTAAGGTAATTTTAAAGGCCGGATATGAGACCCTGACTGTCACTGTCAGGGTCAACTCAACGGCATCTGTGGTGCAATGGCCAGGCTTTTTGCCTATCAAACAGAAGATACGAGTTCGATCCATTGTGCGGGCGACCTACGTTTTTCTGCTTGGATTCGTCTTTCTCAGCCCTGGTTGGCTCTGACAGGCACGGTCGAAGTAGCCCGTCTTTTAAATGACCCCGCGGCGTCGGTAGTCCATTGGTTAGGCTGGAGGAATCAGAAGGTTGCAGGTTAAAATCACAGCTCGATCCTAACGCTGTGTACTTGAGAAAGGCATTTTACACGAATTTTTGTCATTTCACCCAGGGTACCCGGCTATAGACAGCGAAAGGTCTTATCGTTGCCAGTAGCCAGCACGTAGTATGTTAGTGTTTGAGCGCTTGTAAAATGGCACTTTGCACTGTGTGATTCCATGGATGTTAAGAAGATTCCTGAATAGCTTTGGTCTGCTGGGGGTAATAATCGATTGTAAAGCGCATAGAGCCTGCTTTACCGGTGCTGGTGTGTAATTGTTAGGCTCTTCACTTGTCATGCGGAAGACACGAGTTTCTATCCCGCCTGTGGACGATCTGCGTTTTGCTGGGATTTTCCCCTCTCGGCCCGGGTTGGCCCGTATCTTAAAATGACCTTACAGTGTTGCAGGGGGCGTAAAACTGGTAATCAAGCCAGACCAAACCAACAAGGCTGCTTTCGGGCATATGCGCTATATGTACAATATACATGTATCATGTATACATACAAATCAGTGCAAATTACCTGAAATTTGAACACAAAATTCTTCAGGTTGATGTTTATCATCCACAAAATGGAAAGGAATGCTACTGTTCGTTTATTGGAAATGAGGGGTTCGAATTCGGGTACAGTGTACGTCATGGTGAACACCTATCGCAATGATAAAAGAGCATGAATTCCACAAAACACCTTAAACATACAATAATGATTAGTGTGATCAGACCCTGAAACCTTTTTGTACAGCAGTCACTGAAATTTTTACCCTCGGTAACAAAATATCCGTTCCATGGTCGTTTTATTCCTATGGTGTAGGTTACTGAACACCAAACTCATAAGACGGACACAATATTTTTTTTAAAAGTGATTATTCAGTATACAAAGACCTGGATGAAAAACAACAGACTCTAGTGTGTACTTTAGCCAAAGGCAGATAATATAACTAAACACAAAAGTCTTCAACATGACTGTACTTAGAACAAAAATTCTATTACAGCTGATTGTAAGTCACTGAACACCAAAACAACGGAGAACGAGAAGGAAAGTCCCTCCCTTAATTTGAGTCCTGTGGGAGGAGACACGGTCAAACGGTCCACATCCATTGCGAACTCGTCCCTAGCCCTGCGCGTCGCACTCCTTCCCTCTCCCTTCCACACTTCCTCCACCCCTTCCCTCTTAATTGGCTAAAGAGCAGACTGATACCCATAGACCTACGCGAGGGCGGACTTATCAACTTATCGTTTTGCAGTCTTGCGTAACGAGCTGCCTGCCTTTCTTATTTCAATCTTTATTGGTGCGTTCACTACACAAAGATGGATTACCACACAAACGAAGAACTCGGGCAATAGAAAAGACAGATGAAGGGGAGGAGCATTTTGAAAGATCCCTCCCAACTCATGTCCCAACAGATTGTAAAATCGCGTAATCGGGAGATGCATAGTCAAACCTGTCTAAGACGACCACCCAATCTCGAGAAAAAAAAGTGTTCGTTTTAGAAAGGTGGTCGTCTTGGAGAGTGAAAACATAATATAGAAAAATATTAATTAAGGAGTCGATGGAAAGTGGTCGTTTGTACAGGTGGTCGTCTTATATAGGTGGTCGCTTGAGCAGGTTCAACTGTATATCACCGCAAACAAACAAAAAAACATGTTTTTAAAAAAAAGAGGTACAAGAGCTTTTTACCATCAGCCATTGGGCCTCTCAGTAGTCTGATACATATTTACCATGTGCACATTGACTAGAAAATATTAATACACGTATTTAATTAGCATCTGTGAGAAGTTCCTGCATGTTGATGGAAATGTATTTGATGTGACTTTTTGTTCTTCTGCCCTTAGTCTTTTTTTTTTTTTTTTTTTTTACTGAAGCAACTCTTCATATTGGATTGTTGTTTCCAAACATAGTCTTTACAGTGTATGGATGTTCTTATGAAAATGTTTATTCTTACATGTGTTATACAAATCGCAGTTATCTTTTATGGGTGCTGTTGGTTATGTGTTATTATCTATACTAGTTTCCTATGTGTTGGTGAAAATTTGTATGATGTTATTTTTCTTTTTTACCTACTCTACATAGGCTACTTGATTGTTACAAAGATATTATGGATATTCTCAATATATGCAAGCTCTAACATGGTTTAATCCCTATGTCTTTCTCGTTCTAAGCATGTTTTTACCACTCTTGCAAAGCCACAACCATTTTTACTTTGAGACAATAAAATATTATTTTAACTGATCTGATCTTCTCTTATCTTTATTATTGTAGTGGTAGTCCATACGATTTTGCGGCTGCGCAGCCATGCCTCTTTGTTGTCTTCTAAGTGGTGTATTGTGATAATAGGTACCGGTATACGGTAGTCAGTAGCAGTCTCCCTCAAAATCGCAGGTTGTTTTGGCAAAGGGGCAAATACTACAAAGAATATAATAGTCTATTCGCCCCTTTGTAATGGCACGAGCGAAATGCACGGTGCTCGATGGGG
>JAUKPP010284576.1:0-10492 GCA_032273245.1 Phyllaplysia taylori
AATAGAGGGACAACCAAGATCAATACAGACAGACATACTATAGCTCATTCAATTAACCATGGGCACTTTGAGTCAAGTTTTTCTAGAAGTACTTGTTCAATTATGACCAAATTTTAACTGACTTTTATGTTTATCCTGGATTGTAAAGATGCTTCTTAGATGTCTATGAACATCTCTTTATTCACTTAGTCTTTCTTAACAATGCAGCGTGTAATCATTTATGTTTCCAGTAGACCTAACTGCATCCCACACATGAAAACAAATTAAGCCCAATTGTGAGGATGAGGAAAACCAGCTGTTTTTATAGTTCTGCAGATGCTGTGCCTAGAACCTAGGGTAGCATTCTCTATAGATAATTTTTTTTTTCGTTTTGTACCTCCAAAGAGAATTTATTCTGTACTCAATTTCACAAATCCAGTGGTGAATTGGCCTGACTAAAGGGCGGAGCAAACAGTATTCAAAGTTGCACAATGATATAATCATACTATATTTTTTAAATGTACTCATTTGTTTATTGGACAAAAAGCCCAGTAACATTGGGTTGGGCTGAGTTTTTTTAATTTTTCGATTGACCATCACTTAAAAGTAGAAATTATATAGGCCTACTGAAAAGAATCCACACTTTTGGAATATATGTCAATGAAGCGTTCAAACATTTGGGTCAGATTCTCGAGACGAAAAGTAGGAATTTCTATCTAAGACACTATAGGGGAATCTGAATAAAATAACAATAACAAAACAAAAAGCTGCAGATAACTTAATATCCAAGAGAATTTCTAAATACCTTGTAAAAGTCGTCTGGCAAAGATTCCAAGTTGTTGCTGCTGAGGTCAAGGAACTCGAGCCTGGCAAAGCTGACCATGAGATCGCCACCTTTACTGGTCAGCGCGTCCAGGCTGGTGATGTTGTTGGTGGAGATGTCCAGTCGGCGGATCTGGTACTCCACCTTCCGCTGTTTGATCTCGTCAACGCTCATGTCCAGATCTGAGAGACAGAATGGTAAAGACTAACTTTGATTGTTGCTTATTCATTTATTTTTAATGGGGTTTTAATTCCCTCACAGAACAATAAGTTCATGGTAAAGACTAACTGTAATTGTTGCTTATTCATTAGTTTTTAATGAGGTTTTAATCCCCTCACAGTACAATAAGGTCCTAGAAACTGATTAATAACTTATGAACTGTAAGAAAAACACGATAAGCTGAGGATTATTTGATAACCTTATCTCAATTTAGATTCAACTGTGCATGGAATATCAATATCAATAAGAGAGGATGTTTGATATACTCTATTGATCCAAGAGGGAAATTTGGGTGGGCTTTTTTTGTTTGTTTTGGTTACTGTTTCATTGCTCCATAGACTCTATAAGGTCATTTGGGTGGATCTACCAGTCGCCATTGCAAAGACAAAGCACAGACACAGAATGAACACTTTACAATCATTCATAAAGACACATAACACTCAAACATCCCCTGCGACTTACCCGTGTCATCCGCAGAAGCTGCCGAGCTCCGCCGAGACGGCCCACTGATCTCATTATCTGAGGACTGTCGAGACAACAAAAACAGATTTAGTAATGGATTAAAAACAATCATCCTTAAAATACATTTTAAAAAGGGTAAGGCATGTGACAAAACTTGCAAAGTCTTAATCATTAACTATTGAGGAAAATAAAAAATTATCACTTAAGTTTCATTGATTTTAAAATACTAAACATTCTTCTTTGAGAAAATGAAAAGTAATGATAAAGTGACCATGTGCAACCTTTCATGTTTACTTCACTAACTTTTTAATAAGTGTGATTGGAAGATAACTAACACATCACGAGCACAAGGTTATACTAATCAGATGGCGTCATTTTGATAGGATTGGGCAAGGGACACTTAAGTTTCATGGGAATGCAAAAACTGCAGAACGTTATAGCCAGGGATGAAAGCAGCTGCAGACAAAAAGGCTGAAAAATTTTAATTGTATCAGCATGTCCTAGACAGACAGAAAAACTGCTCAATAGAGCTGTCCCATACTAACTAAATATAGAAAAAAACAGCGGGATTTCCCAAAAAGAGGGGACGGATCTGCTGCGTAATTGCAGTGCACTAAAAATAACCCTGGGTTTTTCTAGCATAAATAGTGAGTAAGGGACTGAACTAGTCTATCTTTCCCAATAAAATATTTTGTTCACACAAGAAGTAGCTGGCTGATTCTTTTTAAAAAATAAAAATTCCGACATAAGCCTGAAAACTTTTATCTATGTATAGCCTGCCCAGTCTCTCGAGTTACTTAGTTAAGAGTTATCTATTTATAGAGGCACCGGCTTCTTTGGCTGTTTTAACCTCCATAAACTCACCATTTGGTCAGACGTGAGCATACCAGGTGACCACGTGTCCTCCTCCAGAGATATCTGTAAGACGGCGACCGGTTTCTCCTCCGTCTCCTCCCCTCCCTCTCCGGCGCTAGAAGATCTGCTGAAGCTTGGTCTGGGGCTGCGAGGCTCATGGGGGTTGAACTTACGAAGCCACTTGCCTGTACAAGACACAAGACAAGATCACGTAAGGAAAGGAAATTACCTTTCTAGTTGAGTTTTACGTCCCCTGCAGTACTGTAAGGTCACTTAAGAAAGAAAAAAAAAAAATCATCCGCGCTCGGGATGGAACTTGGGTCTTCCGTATGGCGGGTGAGGAGCCTAACCATTACACCACAGCGCCGGAAAGGAAGGAAAGGAAAGATAAGGTATGGCAAGGTAAGGACAGGGAAAATTGCCATGGCTTTACAAGAATGGTAAAAACAAGCATAGAAAGACATAAAATAAGACACTGCACCTGGGAACTGTTTCACACCAGTTGGGATGTACTCGCTCGCTTTTGTCGGGTCTGAAGGTCGCCGCGGGTCACATGGGCTGAATGGGATGTTTGCGCCGGTCAGTGTGGTCATCTTCCAGTCCTCCAGATCATCCTCGGAATGCTCAAATACTGGAGTCTCTGTCAACATCACATTGGTGAGAAAAACGCAATTAACTATCATGGTCGATAGATTGTACAACGCATAATGCATGCTTTTAAGTGAGGAATATATTCTATGAAAATGCAATTTATCGTTAACATTTTTACTTTCATTATCATTACTATTTTACTATTACTATCGTTATCTTTATGACTAATATCATTATAAATACATATTATCATTTTGATCATTACTATTACTATCATATTATTGACGTCATTATTATTAGTACTAGTACTACTATTATAATCATTACTTTTACTATAAAATGAAACTTTTCCATTTCCAGCATTATTATCATCATCACAATCAAATAAGAACTCTTTTATGTTGCTACTCTAGATGCCTGTATTTAAATATTATTTCAAGTAAAAAAGATATGGTTGTTCATTTGTCATAAAGAAAGGAGTAATACAAACCATCCTATGCCTGAAATGCAAAATGGAGGATGGAAAAATCTTACAACACAAAATAATATATTATCTCCTTCCTACACTCAAATAAGAAATGAAATGAAATGAAATGACGTTAATTCAGAATGAAGGCCTTTGGCCCATATTTGAAATATAACAATGTGAACATACTCAAATAAGAAAAAAAGTCCAGCAAGAGACCAGAAGGAAAAGGCTAAAGAAAAAAAACAGGTTTGGTTTGGTTACCAGTTTTACGTGCCCTGCAACACTGTAAGGTCATTTAAGAGACGGGCTACTTCGACCCTGCCTGTCAGGACCAACCGGGGCTGAGAGGGAAAAAATCCCAGCAGAAAAAAAACCGGGATCAAACCGGGGTCTTCCACATGACAGGCAAAGAGCATGAACATTACACCACAGCGCCGGTAGGCAAAAGAAAGGAGTATCACAAACCATCCAAGCCATCTGAAGCAGGAAGTTCCTCCATGGGAGGGAAATTTTCAGGAGCTGCCTGCGGAGATGTCGTGAGGTCCCGGACGTCTGTGAACACCAAGTCCTTGCCCATAATCCTCTTGCGGGTCCACTTCCTGTCGTTGAATCGAGGTGTTGTGCTTGGTCGCCGTGGTTTTCCAGTAGACTGGGTCTGAGCTGTGGGGGGAAAAAAATATTCATCATCACTATCATCATCATCATCTAGACCATGTAAAATTTTAAAAAGTATGACCGTACGTCATCATCATCATCATCAGAACATCATCAATGTACTTGGTAGGCAAAAGGGCAAAATATTTCCGTCTTTATCAGTCTTTGGCAAGCTTTTCTTATTGACCCTAGGTGTGTCCCATCTTCAAGATAAACATTTCTCATTAAACCAGTTAGGTCTACCACGAACCATGCCATTTTATCACATTTCTGAAATCTGGTTGAGGTTTGCAATTTTTACTAATGTTTTTATTTCCACACGCGTTGCAAGCTCTTTCGAATCCTTTGTCATCCCGGATTGCAGTATCTCTGTTGGAGAGACACTTTCATCCTCGTCTACCTTCAAGATATACATCTCCATGCAACATTCCCAAATCTTCCCTCTGGCCTACCCTGGCCTCTTGTTCCTTGTGGACTCCACTGTAGTGCCTGCCAGGTAAGGTATTTAAAAAAATTTCAGTGTAAAACAATGCTTCAGTTAAACAGGATTCTACAAGTGACATATCATGAGTTCAGTGCCATCTTGTTCTATCTCAATATTTAAGAGAAGCAAATGACACTATTGTCACTATTGTTAGGTGCAGAAACGCAAAACTGATAAACCCGCTGTAGTCACACTAGATCCCAAACTTACAAACAAGAGGGGGGTGTTAAAGGGCTAAAAAATACTCACTATTTCATATATGTGATATATGTGTTACATCGCCATGAAATCAGGCGCTCGTCAAAACAAGGGGAACAGAGTTATCAGCCTTTCTCTGGGTCTCGGACAATTTTTACCATGAAGGTTTTTTGTGACCCAGTACCTTCTGTATGCCTTTAAAAACACATTTCATGAGGCATTATACTAAAAAACTTTGTTTGAAAGAAAAAGAGTATGATTTTAAAAGCCTGAAAACATAAATAGCCATTTTCTTTCTAATTTTCCTTCTGATAGTGGTTGACTCTTACGTAATCAAAATTGCAAATACCTCGACTTCTACACAAGATAAATAGGTGATTTCTTCACAGGCAGCTCGAGAAATATTCAAGGTTAAAGGTGATATCAATAACTCAAAATGTCCAAAAATTTACAAGCACCTGATTTCATCGTGTTGCGACACATATTGGTTTTACTTTACACAGGGGTTAAATGCAGCAACTCTACAACAGGTCTACCCTACACAAAGTATAAAGGCGGATCCACAAATTAAACAAGTCCTCTATAAAGAGTGAATCTTACAAACACACACCTCGTATTTCATTAATGGCATCAAACACCCCATTCTGTACATCTGAACTGGGACGGCGATATCGAAAGCATTTGTTGCGGATCAACTCGAGGTTTGAGTCACTGGTGCTCTGGTGAATCCGCCGGTTCCGCCGCAGCTCGCTGTCTTTGATCTTCGCCACGAAATGTTTGCTGGCAGACGAGTGGGCATGACTGGACTGCTCCGTTCCGTACAACGTGGGCATCACCCACTCCGGTCGGAGGTCACCCAGGCCAACGTTGGACCAAACCACTGTGCCCGCTGAGCAAAGCAAAGATAAAACAATACCTGTTAAGAGTTGGTTAATTTATACAACTTTCACTGCAGAGCTATAGTTTGATTCGATTTGATTTGGTTACCAGTTTTACATCCCTTGCAACACTGCAAGGTCATTTACGAGATGGGCTACTTAGATAAGGCCAACCCATGGTGAGAGAGAAAAAATTCCAGCAGCAAAAAACCATATAGACCATACGTGGGATCGAACTCGGGCCTTCAGCATGATAGGTGAAGCGCCTAACCATTACATCACTGACGCCGGTAGAGCTATAAATCCCACATACAGCCGGCCTTCAGCATGGAGCCAAAAGACTTTTTACCTTTATATCACATCACAAGACATTTTCTTCTCCAGACATGTAAGACGTTTTTTTTTTATTTTTATGATCTGGACCAGGAGGAGGCAAAGTTCTGGCACAAAATTTGTCAGAATAGCTTTGAGACTTAAAGTGCGTCTGCAGTTGCATTGCTGTTGCGGTCTGTCACTATTATTGCTAGTGATTCACCAACTGTTCCTTACAGCCTTGGTTATCTTGACACTTTATCTCTACCTATGGCTCCTGCATTTGTTCCAGTATCTTTGGTGTAGATCTTAACAAAAGTGTAAAGCATCTGGTTTGGGCTTAACGTCCCTTGCAACACTATAAGGTCATTTCAGGGACGGGCGACTTCGACCCTGCCTGTCAGGGCCAACCCGGGCTGAGAGGGACATTGTCCCAGCAGAAAAAAACGAAGATATACTCGATCAAACAAACTGCCCCACGTGGGCCTCGAACTCACGTCCTCTGCGTGAGAGGCGAAGCGCCTAACCATTACACCACCGCGCCGGTGTAAAGCATGCAATACCAGGGCTATGTATTGATCATTGATCTCAGTCTGCTGAAAGATTGTGAGAGCGTTTGTGAGTGTGTGTGTGTGTGTGTGTGTGTGTGTGTGTTTGTGAGTGTGTCTGTGTCTACTTATGACTGAATGTTAGAGTTTGTATGTATGTGTGTGTGTGTTTGTTCGCATGCATGTGTACGTGTGTCTTTGTGTGTATGAGTGTGTGTATGTGCAAGTGTATGTGCGTGTGTGTGTCTTATTGTGTATGTGTGTGTGCAAACACTGCTGGGCACTCACTTTCCTTGTCCTGACCAATATAGGAGAGCAAAAGGCCGGTGATGTTGTGGTAGTTGCGCTCCAGACTCAGCCTCAGGGAAGTCTGTACGTCTCTCACCTCCTGCAGCAGAAAACACGTAGAAACCAATTAGCACAAAATTATGTGTACGCGGGTGTTTTTAGCTGTATGTGTGTGTGTACATGTGTGTGGTGTGTGTGTGTCTGTGTGTGCGTGCATGCGTGCGTCCGAGCGTGCGTGGAGTATGGTTGGAGGAAGTCATGTTCACATATGTATACGCAGTGAGTGTAAAGCGCCTAGAGCCTACTGGAATTTGGCGCTATATAAATGACCTTTATTATTATTATTAACTTTTTTATATGGCATTTATCGTGTTGTGCATAAAAATCCTTCATATCTTAGCAAGAACCAAGCCACTTACATGTCGTAGCAAGAAGCGAACCATGTTCTCATCGTTGTTGCTGACAGCCAGGTACAGAGGTGTGTCATTTTCTGAGCCCTGGGCGATGTTGACGTCAGCACCCACCTCAAGAAGGCATTCCGTACCCTATATGTCACAGCAAGGACAAAATGTTCTAGTTATTTCCCTTCAGCAATGACGCAAATCTCAACGTTGTTTGAATAACAGATGAACGATAACAGTAGGATAACAAATACACCACAGAAAATATAAGACTGGAAAATTTTAATATCTTTTATATTGATCTATACAAAAGACATAGTTTGAATAATTGATGGAGTTACACCAATATGACAACAATAGTTCAGTCCCGTACTCGTTATTTATGCTAGAAAAACCAGTTATTTTTATTGCAGTGCAATAACCTAGCAGGTCTGCCCCCTCTTATCAGGAAATCCCGCTGTTGTTTCTATTCTCATTAAGTATGGGACAGCTCTATTACACCACAGAAAATCTATGACTTATAAATACAAATATTTTTAACAGCGATTTATAAGCATTTTATTGTATTACTCTTTCTGTGGTGCGGGGATAACTTTGTATGTGTGTTCACATTAATATGTACAACAGTGAAGGAATCACATGACTATATAACAGAGAGAGCTCACAAAATGTTCAATAAATATTCTGAGAGAGAATTCTGTTATTGTGGCCCTCTCTTTCTTCCTCAAGTTATTTTTTTATAGAGGCGCCAGCTTCTTTGGCTGTTTTAATGTCTTTATTTGATTAACACTGTCTGATCTGATTCAAGATAATCAATAACAGAAGAATTAAATGTCAATATTGATTTTTTGTTTTCTGTTTTTTGGTTACCAGTTTTACGTCCCCTGCAACACTGTAAGGTCATTTAACAGACTTGCCCCTTCGACCTAGCCTGTCATGACCAACCCGGGCTGAGAGGGAAAAATCTCAGCAGAGAAAAACCCAGATCGTCCGTGCGTGGAATTGAACTCGGATCTTCCGCATGACAGACAAAGAGCCTAACCATTACATCACAGTGCTGATAGTCAATACTGAGCCATAATAACAAACGACAAGAAAAAGCCCGCCTGAATGGACTTGAGCAAATGAAGAAGAAATCATCATGAAATAATAAAGATATAAGCTTAGCCATCAATTTCATTTTACTTAACAATAGAAGGTATTTTCTTTCCTCCCTTCATTATTCCTTTACCTACTCCCAATTAACAAAAAAAATCCACAAAATTAAATAGAAGAGACACTCTTCACTGCAAATGGCCATAATGAAAGATACATGATTCAAGCAGTCAAATTGAATACAAATGAAATGGCTGCAGAGAAAGACATTCTGAATTTAACAAGTACTGTATACACAAATGATATTATTATGATTCTTTTACGACATTTTTTGTCATCACTTTTAGTTAAAATGTTTAGATTACAATACAAAATTTAAAATGTGCACACCTACTGTGATTTGTCCTTTTCATAACCACCAAGAAGAGTTTCCTCTCTGGACAAAAAAGTTTATCTTATCTTAATATTAAATGCGAGCAACATCGAGCTTTTCGACAGATTAATGTGTTCAAGCAAGGTCTTACAGCTATGAATCCCCTGGAGCATGCGGTGAGCAACATGCGAGACTTGAGATCCTGCTCAATGCCTATCACATACAAGCATTCACTGGCCAAGTTATGCAAACCTGTGGAGAGCAAGCACCACGCATGCATACAGACACTGAATAGATCACCTAGTTATCACCTAGTCAAGGAAAGAGAAAGAGAGGAAGGCAGAGAAAGAGATGGGAGGACAACATCACAGAATGGACAGGAAAGACGATGGGTGACAATCTGAGGAAAGCAGAGGACAGAGAGAAATTGTGAGAGAGGCTTGCCAGATGCAGTGGTGTCCCCACGATTGCCCCAACCACAGGATAGAAGAAGAAGAAGAAGAAGAAGTTATCATTTCACTTTTCTTTTTCTTTATTCTAGTTTTCACTTCTCAAATCTAACACACTGGTCAGCTGAGAAGTAGTAATGTTTCTTCCTCATAATTGAATCAGTGTATTAGAGAATCACCCAGAACCAAAATCAGTGATGATTATGAGAATTATAAAAAAGGAGGAAATTTTTCGCGGTCGTCGGTACATGTTGACCGAAGCGGCATCCCCACCCCCTTTTTAAAAAAAACCCAACACATTAACACATATAATATAAATAAAGATTGAATTAAAGGAAAGGTGACTTACTAGGAGTAAATGTGAAGACAATGAGTCATATTTGTCTTTAATCCTACCACATATTTTTTTACATGATACAAATACAATAGTCCTGATCTAAATGTACATAGATATACAAGCTGCATCCAAAAATCTAATTAATAAGTTTAAAGCGAACAGAATGTGACATACTCTGGGTCGAGAATTCAATATCACTGAATCACGACAAAGTGCACAACGTTTGCAACTGCCTTTCATGGGAACCGCAAAATTCTGACTGGATAATAGAAGTGCTCCCGATATCTGCGCTTTAGTCACTAGAGTTTTAAAGTACCCCTATATTGACCTCACTCGCGTGGGTAATTAATTAGATCCCCTTGGGATTAGCCGCAACCAACAACCGCATGGGTAGGGATGTCCACCTCCATGTCTGCGTAACTTTGATTCCGGTCTTTTCCATATTTCTGTTAAAAACACTGACGCATGGAAAGACTTGCGTTTCGATTCCCATCATGTTATCAACTAAAGGGGCCTCACACAGTGCATTCACTTTGAACACGCGCATGACTCAACAGGGGGTGATGAGAGATCAGTGAGTGGGAAGCGAGACGAAGACCAGATGCAATAGTTAGAATTAGATAAATCCATGCCACTGCACGGATTTCTCAGTCTTTCTTATGGTGGTTTGTAATATAAAAATATCTTTGAAATAGATATCGGTACGTGAGTAAATCTCTCCGTATTTCCAATTTATCTGAAAGAATGGTGTTTCTGTAAGAACAGTTAAAATAAATAATATTTAGACCGTAATATAGCAGAAACCCGACGAGAGCTTCGATCCATCTTGCGCATGGGTAACTTGACCCTGGTGACCTCTCACCGCCGAGGGCCGAGATACGAGGAAAAGTTTGCGCATTCAAAGACAGACAGAAAGAGAGAAAGAGAGAGAGAGAGAGGGAGAGAAAGAGAGAGAGAGAAAGAGGGAGAGAGAGAGAGTGAGAAAGAGAGAGAGAAAGAAAGAGAGAGAGAGAGAGAGAGAGAGAGAGAGAGAGAGAGAGAGAGAGATCTTCCGGAATTCCGGCCTATTCGTTAATC
>JAUKPP010284587.1:0-10491 GCA_032273245.1 Phyllaplysia taylori
GTTCGAGGCCCGCGTGGGGCAGTTTGTTTGATCGAGTATATCTCCGTTTTTCTGCTGGGACAATGTCCCTCTCGGCCGGGGTTGGCCCTGACAGGCAGGGTCGAAGTCGCCCGTCCTTTAAATGACCTTATAGTGTTGCAAGGGATGTTAAGCCCAAACCAAACCAAACCAAACCTTTGTTGTTGTCATGGATATATTGAAGGTCTGTAGCTTTTAGATAGGAGAGGGCAGCGGTGCGTAATGAAGATGTTGTCCTGCCTATAATTAAACCTACCCTGGCATAAGAATTATAATAGTTATGTTATGACATTCCCTTATCTGTAAAAAAGCCAACAAACAAATAATAATAATAATGGAAGTGAACATAATGATTGTGTGTATGTCACAACTCGTGAATCATCTTCTTTCCTTGTTCCAGCTATCCTAAGGGTATAATGTAATGGTATAACACATGATTTTGAAATGAAATATATATGGTAGCCTACATAATTTACCCTTATTAATGTCAAATATCTGTGTGTCGATTGCTAGATGGATATAGCGCCTAATGGGGTTGTAAAGGTCATTAGATGTAGATCTTTTCACTTGATTATGTTCATCGCACAGTGAAACATGAAATAGGCAAAGTAAAGACAGAGAGAAAGAGGAAGAAAGACAACTGTCACAATGTCTGTATAAATATTTTTGTTTACTCATGGTAAATCCCTGTAAGTCCTTTCTCGCTATGAGTATGAGTGAGTGCTCATGAATGTACATTGTATTAACGTTTTCTACCATTATATCGACCAAAACAAATTTCTCCATGGGAGACGAATAAACATTGTCATTGTCATGTGACAAGGACTTCATAATCATTATTATAATATGCACACCATGTGATCTCTTGAAGCTGAAAAAAAAACCTAGCCATATCACTCCCTAGTGTGATGTTTATTTGTGAACTGTAATCTCTTTCCTCTTCCAATTCCCTTGATCTGTGTCTGTCATGACATTACTATTATAGTTGTTATGTCATGACATGTCCGTCTTAGTAGTCACCGGCGCGGTGGTGTAATAGTTAGGCTCTTCGCCTGTCATACAGAAGACTTTGGTTCGATCCCCGATCGTGGACGATCCGGGTTTTTTTCTGCTGGAACTTTTTCCCTCTCAGCCTGGGTTGGCCCTGACAGGCAGGGTGGAAGTAGCCCGTCTCTTAAATGACCTTACAGTGTTGCAGGGGGCGTAAAACTGGTAACCAAACCAAATCTTAGTAGTCTCTGCCCAGGTTGGCCCTGACAGCACAGGTAGGGTTGAAGTATCCCACTTCTAAGAGGACCCTACTGTGTTGTAAGGGGTGTAAAACCAATACCAAATAAATTAAAAACAAGGGAGGGGGATAGAGGAGTGCTGAAAGCTGTAGACTGGATCTTTTCTCTTGTGATGCATCATTATTTCTACAGAAGTTTGCCTGATTTGTTAGTTCCTTCTTCAATCTCTTATCATTTTAAAGCTACCCAATCCTGCAGGCTTTCTCAGTTAGTCCTTTTTCTTGTTGTTTTTTTAGATAGTATCTCTTTTTGTTGCACTATTTGAAGTCTAAATTGCATTTTTTTAAAAGCAAAAATGTGCTATTTCATTGAGAAATTGCACTGTCATACCCCTGAAAAATGAAAATGTGCCCCTTAGAAAGAAATTTTTCTGTCAGTCTTGCAGTCACCCTAGTATTTAATGCATGATATTCTCACAATGCTGTGCGTTCTATTTTGTTTTCAGTAAATCTTTTGGAAATGTTTTGGTTCTTGATGGTGTTGTGCAGTGCACTGAGAGAGATGAATTCACATATCAAGAAATGATTACTCACATCCCGATGAATCTGCATCCAAATCCCCAAAAGGTTTGTGCAAGAGTTTGTGTCTTATAGAGCTGTCCCTAATTCTAAAAAAAACGCTCTTCCGCCTAAAAAACCCAAGGGTTTTCTCCATTTTGAGGGAGCAAAATTTCTGCCTCCATGATTGCATGCTCAGCACGTATGCTGGAAGAGATGCTGCATATGGTGAACAAAGTATGTCCATGACCCAACGTGTTTTGTGCATTATGCTCAGCTATGTCCAACCGCACACACCGCACCTCCAATGCATTAAGGCAGCTGGCGTCTCTATGAATAACTTGCTCCAAGTAGCGGAATGAACTATTTGAAGCGGAAAATTTTGTTAACATTTTTTTTTTTCTGTCGACAACATAAAATATTTCTTGATAATTGATTATCTTCTGAAGATGTCAGTCAGTATATCAATAGTTGAGGTAAATTTTATATATGTGTGTGTTTGTGTGTGTGTGCGTGCGCGTGCGTGCGTGCGTGCGTGCGTACGTGTGTGTGTGTGTATTATTTGTCCCAGTTGTCAGATGCAATAAGCGACTAAAGTTCCAACCATTCATCGTTACAGGTTCTTGTTGTTGGCGGAGGAGATGGAGGCGTGGTGAGAGAAGTCCTAAAATATGACAGCCTCAAAGAGGTTGTGCTCTGTGAAATTGATGAGGTAGGCTCATATGTATTGCGGCTTGTGGTCCGGTTTCTGACATTATTTTTACATGATCTCTTTTACTTCATGTGATATAATCACAATAAGATAAGATAAACTTTATTGTCCAGACAGGAAACTTTTCTTCGTGGTTACAAGAAGGACACATGACGTAAAAATAACAGTTGATGTACATTTATAGTTTTGTATAGCAACTTTACATGCTAGTATGTTGTTTGTTTCCTTTCTTGCTTCTGTTATTTGCGATGTGATTAAGATGTGCTTTAAGTATAAAGAAAAGATGTATTAAGAAAAATGTTACTCGCAACTTGACATGCTAATATGTGTTGTTTTGTCTTAAGTGGACCACCTGCACAAATTACCACTTTCCACTGACTCCCAAATTACATTTTTCTATATATTGTCCCTCTTTAAGTGACCACCTGTCTAAAGCCACGATTCTTTTTTCAACGTCGGGTGGTTGTCTTAGACAAGTTTGACTGTAATATAAATGCCCCTCACAACTTGAAATGCTAGTACTAATGTGTATTGTTTTGTTTCTTTGCTTGCTTCTGTTGTTCAGGATGTGATTAACGTTAGCAAGAAGTATCTGCCAGACATGGCCGACTGCCTGTCCCACCCCAAAGTGAATATCCAGGTCCGAGATGGAGTCCAGTACATCCGAGAACATCCAGGGGATTTTGACGTCATCATCACAGACGCTCCGGACCCAGAGGGTGACATTTTTACACCTTTTGGTTTGGTTTCCAGTTTTACGTCCCTTGCAATACTCTGTTGGAGAGCCACTTTCATCCTCGACTGTTTGCAATACTGTCAGGTCATTTAAGAGACGGGCTACTTCAACCCTGCTTATCAGGGCCAACGCGGGCTTAGAGGGGAAAAATTCCATCGGAAAAAAACCTGAGATCACCCGCAACCGGGATCGAACTCAGGTCTTTCCGCATGCCAGACGAAGAGCCTCACTGTTACATCATACAATGAGCTGCTGAGTCATTATCATACCTTAGAATTAAGTACTTTAGTCCATTCCATCTGTAATGCTCTGATAAATGAAATCATGACATTTATATTCACTAGTGAATTGTAAACAGTCCTAAGGCAACCCTGAGTAAATAAAAAATGAGGCTTTGGTTCTTTCTGATAACACTGGTCATACTTGTGATATCAGGTAAATACTTCCTGTGCAATTTGCATTATCTCTGTTGGGGATGATAGGCTTTCTACTTAAACTTGTTATCATACTTACACTTCAATCACAGCAACAGCAGCTACATTATGGTCGCCATAGATATTAATGTGTGGGCATTTGCTGTGTTAAAAGTTCATTGTTTGTGAACAACTTTCAAAGAATTTTTCCATGAATAATCAGCAACAGCAGCTACACTAGACCACCATAGATATTAATGTGTGGGCATTTGCTGTGTTAGTTCATTGTTTGTGAACAACTTTCAAAGAATTTTTCCATGAATAGTTAGAAGCTTCTTTGTCAATATAACTACATGTACAATAGAACTTTTATAGATTTTGACAGGGGTTAGTGGTGTAATGGTTAGTCTTTTTGCTTATCACAAAGATGACAGGAGTTTGATCCCCATGATGGACGAACATCTCTGTGTCCCTGCTGGGATGTTGTGTCTCTCTCAGTCCTGGTTGGCCCCTGCAGGCTTTGACCCACCTCTATTATCTTCTTCTACATCATGAGCAGGGGGTTATTATATATACAATCATATTTCTATTTATCATCACTATTAATATGTATAAAGATTGACATCATCTGCAAAGTTCAAAAGTATTAAGAATTTCTTGTACTTACTATCTTAGGTGTCGCAGCGGCTCTATTTGAAAAGAACTATTACCAAGACTTGAAGAATGGACTCAAACAGAACGGAGTTGCTTGTTGCCAAGGTGATTTTTCTGTTGACCAAATCACATTGATGAAAATATTGAAGTTATGTCACGAACACGGTTGGGTCATGAGCAGACAACCTTAGTTTGAATCCTGGTAAGGCCGAACGTCCACTGATATGTTTTGTCAGTTGCAGGCCAGGCTCATGTGTATGTTTCATATAGGCCTATAGATGAGCCTGGCCTACAACTGAAAAAACATGTCAGTGGACGCGCGGCCTAAAGGCTTACTTGGAGTGGTTGGGCAATTTTCATGGCTCAGCACCTTGTCAGGGGGTGGCTAAATAGGTGTTGTGTTGTTATTTGTTCTTAAATGTGTGTGTGAAAGAAAGAGAGAGAGGCCATCAAGAATTTCCTGTGAAGGGCAAGTAAATAGTCATATATCTTACATTTCATCCGTTTTGTAGATTTAGAAAATATTGATAAGTCTCAGAGTTATATGGCTTATAATCTTCCTTCCTCAACAACCATTTTAATCATGCTATGCACTTTGACGTTTGTCTTTTGGAGATATAGCACTTAGAATTTCCTGTCATTTATGAAAACAGATTTACTGTGGAGGTAGTCTGCCTTTCTTTCCCTCTCCCTTTCATCTCTTTTTCTTATCAAACAAGACAAACATCACATTTAGGACATATGTGAGGGGTGCTGACAAAATGAGTTACTTTTCGGATTTTAGTCATATGGATATATATACATCAAATTAACGGGCTTTTCAAGCCCTACAAGGTGGTGAAAAAATTATTTTGATATTGTTAACCAGTTTTGAAATATAAAGGATTGAAAGAGGGGAGATAAAAATGTAAAGTTTTCAGAAAATCCAGGTCAAAGTTTCTTCACATATGTATGAGTTAATGTCCTTAAAAACCAAAGTTTTGTCTATATATGGAATAACAAAAGACTTATTTAACTTGAACAAAATGGTTTTGGTTGAAAACTGACAAAGTTTACCCCAGTATCGGTTTTCGGCTGATTTCTCAATTCGCAGATTGCGAGAAGCAACTCATTTTGTCAGCACCCCTCACATATTCTATCAGCTAAAATAGCCAAAGAAGCTGGTGCCTCTATAAACGCTTAACTTCAAACTAAAGTAAAACAATCCAACCTTGGTTTGGTTACCAGTTTTATGTCCCCTGCAACACTTTAAGGTCATTTAAGAGACGGGCTACTTTGGCCCCACCAACCCAGACAGAGAGGGAAAAAAATCACAAAAGATAAAAAACCCAGATCATCCGTGCTCGGGATCGAACTCGGGTCTTCCACATGACAGGCGAAGAGTCTAACCATTACACCACAGTGGTGGCAAGCCATCCTACATGTCCGTTTTTCACTCAAACATTTAAAATGGTCTCCCCATGCAGACAAGATGTCCGGGTGTAGAAGTTGACACTAAGTTTGAAGTCAAGTTCCATTTGGAAGGGCCTTTCTTGTCTCCCGCAATTGCTCACATGGTTTAAAAATCTAAATATTGTGCCAGCATCACTGTGTTCGCTTGAATAACATTAAGTCTTTACCACTGTACAAAATTAACAGTTAACTGAAGTGAATGCCCGTAAAAAGAAAGTACACGTATGTCCTATCACTCCATGCAGTGAAAATTCTCAATTTTGAAATGATAAGTACTGACTTGGCTCCTATCCTTAAGAGACGGGCTACTCCAACCCTGCATGTCAGGACCACCGTTGGCTAAGGGGGAAACTGCCCCATTAGAAAAACAGAGATGTAGAGGACTCCATCAAACAAACTACCCCAGGTGGGGCTCGATCTTATGTCTTCTGCATAGAAGGCAAAGAGCTTAATCGCCACACCAAGGACACAAATGAAATGTTTTGTGATGACTATAGAGTTGAGAGGGCACAAAAAGCATTCTAGCGTTCTTAACTTCTAGGTAGATGACATTCCTCCATGGATGTACAAACATCTATAACTCTGTTCCCCTTGTTTTGACAAGCACTTGATTTAATGGAAGTGAAAAAAAAAAAGCCAACAATTACTTTGGTTTGGTTACTAGCTCTACGTCCCCCTGCAACACTGTAAGGTCACGTGAGAGACGGGCTACCTCGACCCTGTCTATCAGGGCCAACCTGGGCTGAGAGGGAAAAAATCCCAGCAGAAGAAAATGCAGATCGCCCGCAACCAGAATTGAACTCAGATCTTCTGCATGACAAGCGAAGAGCCTAACCATTACACCATAGGCCGGTCCTTGTTTTGACGAGCACTTAATCTAATGAAATTGCAAAATAAACAAAACAATTATTTATAAACAACCAACAATGGAATCGCAACACATATTGTTCATACCCTCTGCAACTGTTCCTCCAAGGCCACACATTCCTGTTCCTTCAGTTTCAGCTGACTTCCCACCTCCTGCATCTGGAACATACACAACAAAAAATTACAAGGTTAAAAACAAATTCACGTCTATGGGATCATTTTGGGATAAAAAACAGTTCGTTTTTGTTCAATGTGATGTCATTAAGACAATAACACACGCTTTTTTCGTTTGACATGTATACGGTGGTATGTCGCTCAGAATGACCTAACAAGGCCAAAAGCCAAGTGGGTCATTTCACGATGCGTAACATGCCAGCGTGTGCAACATCGAGAACGAAAAACATGTGTGTTATTGTCATTGTAACATATGTCAGTTGGCATCTTCATACAAAGCTGTATCATTATTGTATTGCCCTTTATTAATGATAATGACTGCATTTATAAAGCGCATATCCACGCTTGAAAGTAGGCTTTATGCGATTTACACTCAATTATTGTGCCCAGATTCCCTTGCGAACAATAAATATTCTTTCCATCATAACTAGCCTGGACTTAACCAATTGTGGCAAACTTTTTTAGTTATTTCTCTTAAGCTACTGTTCCAGGGCAACATTATATATGAAGAAATGACATACATGCATACACGGGGATCAGTCGTTAGGCCAATGGCTGCAACCATCATATTTTAAAATGTTGAAACCATAAGGCCAGTGAATTACTCAATGGTTGCATTGCACTTCCCATTCATCTGGTCCAGAAAGGTCTTAAGACTGCATTGCACTCCTGCAGTATTTGGGGCCAATTTTAACAATTTGCAGTCAGACCGTCGGAAGGACAAAATAACAATAATGATAATAAATAATAGATTGCATTTATATAGCGCATATCCCCGCTTAAAAGCAAGCTCTATGCGCTTTACAATCTTTATTACCCCAGCAGACCAAGTCATTCAGAAACCTTCTCAACTTCCTGGGAAGCATACAGTGCAAGCTGCCATTTCACAGGCGCTAAAGCACTAACATACGGACAAGATCGTTCGCTGTCTATAACCGGGTACCCATTTACACCTGGGTAAAGTGAGGAAAATTCGTGTAAAATGCCTTTCCCAAGGACACAACGGCGGGCCCGAGCTGGGATTTGAACCCGCAACCTTCCGATTACGAGTCCGGCAGCCTAACCACTAGACCACCGACCCTATCAGTCACGCACAGCCAGCTGTAACACAATCCAGCTTCTCGGGCCTGGCGCATACATGATATCAAAGAGCTTATGATTTCATAAAGAGATGCAAGCTCGGTCTGGATATAAAGCGGAAAGAGAAAGACAAATGTATACACGCAAAAGAGTATCAAAATTCCTACTCTAGCGCATTACTACATCATAAGAGAGTAAAAAACTAGAATCATGACGTGGTTGATATGAATCAATATTTATTGCTAATTTATTGGTTTTAGGTTAATAATAATTTTGATGAGATTTTCTGTTTGCTTGTGCACTCTAAAATCAGTGTGTGTCTTGTTCTTTTCATCTGGTAGTTATTATTTGCCATTTTGGCTTGGACCATAGCAGGGTGGAGCTGAACACCAAGGGATCTTGTTGGATAGACGCCAAGGTTGAAGAAACGCGCTGGGAGTTGTGTCATAAAGGGAGGTAAGTTTCGGTTCTCAGTACTCCTTCTCTCCAATGATATGCATCGAGTGACTGGCTGGACGAATTTAAGTTGGCACATATCTACGCCGAGTGACTACAAAGTGTTAAAGCTCTCGTGCCCCAGGGAACAGAGGTTGTCCGCAATTGCTCTGTAGGTCTTGAAGACTAAGTAAAGGATGCATAACTGATATCAGTTTGCCATTGGCAACAACAACAACAGCAGCAGCAACAACAACAGCTACAATAACAACACGAGGCAATTACAAATAGATGAACCTAAAAATAAGACACCCAGAGCGCCCCCAAAAACACATAACATTATTGATATAATATATACCTATGGTTGACTTACAATTAATTACCTACACTATGCTCACATGTTACATGTATGTATACATTGCCATGATGTCTTTGCTGTACAACTGCTTATGTATGCGTCTTAATGTCAATAAAAAAAATTTAAAAACAAGAGGCACCAGCCTTGGCTGTTTAAGCCTGAACAACAAGAAAACAACAAGAAAACAACAAGAGCCAGCCCAGACCTGCGACGTGTCCGTCTCGCGGCCGCGCCGAGCCACACCGAGTTCCTCCTCCAGCTGTTCGATGATGGTCTCCAGATCCGAGATGCGAGACTCGACCTCCGTGCTTTCCTTGTCAACAGCACCCCCACCCAGCTGTGAAATAAGGACACGCACAAATGTTACATTTTGCTGGGAGATTTTGTTTGCATTGTTCAGTTGCACAGCCCATTTGAACTGAAAGGTTTTCTTTTTTTTTCTTCTTTCACATGAGGTTAACAAAATAGCAAGGGTATAAACAATTTCATCCATACCTCATTCAAAATTTGATGAATTAGCATCTGAGACAGCCACTGTATTTAAAATTCTTCTTCTGCAAGAAACTTGAGCTCATGAATTTCCCAATTTTCTAAAAATTCAGCGAGTTTTATTCACTTGCACAATGCTGAAACTCAATTTAAATTTGGTAACGACATTTTGATAGAATTTCATGTACACAATAAATCAAAATACAGTTGAACCTGCTCAAACGACCACCTGTATAAGACGACCACCTGCACAAACGACCACTTTCCATTGACTCCCAAATTACATTTTTCTTATATAATTTCCCTCTCTAAGACGACCACTTTTTTCTCGACATTGGGTGGTCGTCTTAGACAGGTTTGACTGTACAACCATGGGATATGTGTGGGACGGTGAGGACACTTGAGACACTAAATTGTTTTGGCTACCAGTCTTACGTCCCCTGCAACACTGTGAGGTCAATTTAAGAGACAGGCTACTTCGACTCTGCCTGTCAGGGCCAACCCGGGCTGAGACGGAAAATAACCCAGCAGAAAAAAAACAAGACGCCTGCGCTCGGTATCGATCTCGGGTCTTCCGCATGATAGGCTAACAGCCTAATCATTACACCACAGCGCCAGTAGACACTAAATTACTGACACCATATAGCAATTTAGTGTCCCAAGTCACTACCCCACTCCCATACCGGTCACTGCGGTGTAATGGTTAGCCTCTTCGACTGTCATGCGGAAGATCCGAATTCCAACCCGAGCGCGGGCAATCTGGGGTTTTACTTCTGCTGGGATTTTTTCCCTCTCTGCCCAGGTCGGCCCTGACAGGCAGGGTCAAAGTATCTCGTCTCTTAAATCACCTTACATTGCTGCAGGGGACGTAAAACTTGTGACCAAACCAAACCCCCTTTCCTACTATATCTCCTGCTCTTCTCTAATCTTTGGTTTGGATCTTCTCGGCCTTAAGGTTTCCTTTTTCTTTGTTTTTAAGTTTTGCATCCCTTGCAACACTGCACGGGATTTAAGAGACGGGCTACTTCGCCCTGCCTATCAGGGCCCACCCAGTCTAAGAGGGATGTCCCTCTCTACCTCTCTAATCAACCGCGCTGCTGTGTAATGGTAAGGCTCTTCCCCTACCATGTGGAGGACCCGAGTTCCATCCCGGGCACTGACAATCTGGGACTTTTTTCTGCTGGGATTATTTCCCTTTCGACCCAGGTTGGCTCTGACGGGCAGGGTATTTTTTTTTTTTTCAGTTTTACGTCCCCTGCAACACTGTAAGGTCATTTAAGAGATGGGCTACTTCGACCCTGCCTGTCAGGGCCAACC
>JAUKPP010284598.1:0-10490 GCA_032273245.1 Phyllaplysia taylori
ATAAACATTTAATTGATTTGAGCAAGAAACATCTGTGTGCTTTTTTTTTTTTTTTTTACCAATTTTACTTCCCCAGCAACACTAACACGGGCTACTTAGATCCTGCCTGTCAGGGCCAACCAGGGCTGAGAGGGAACAAATCTCAGCAAAAAAAGATTAGATAGTCCGTGCTTGGGATCGAACTCCGGTCTTCGGCATGATAAGCGAAGAGTCTAACCATTATACCAGAGCGTCGGTTATCTGTGTGCATTTCTTCTGTGGACCAGTGTGCATCGTTGTTTGTTTGTTTGTTGCTTTGTTTGTTTGTATATTTATTTGTGTGTTTGTTTGTGTATTGTTATTGTTGCTTTAGTTGGTTGGTTAGGTTTTTCTTAATGCTTTTAATTAAATTAATTAGCCACGTTTCAGTTTCCTAATACGGCTTACAATGCAAGGGGCTTTACAAACACGATATCAAATTGTTGAACCCGGATCAGTTCTCTCCCTTGAACTTTTACGAAAGCTCTTCGAAAAGGAGAACCATGGAATAGCTACCATTTTTGTTCTAGAATAATCCCACCAGACGCTGGCTGGATTTGGTTGGATTTTTAGTTTTTTTACGTCCCTTGCAACACTGTGATGCCAAAAAATAGGTGGGCTACTTCGACCTTGCCTTTCAGGGCCAACCCGTGCTGAGAGAGACAGATCCCAGCAGAAAGACGCTAATACCCGTCATCACTAAGGAATCGAACTCTGGTCTTCTGCGTGATAGAGCCTGGTCATTACACCAAAGACGCAGGTGTCACCGGCTCGTACACACTTTTGGTATTTCGTTCTTTGATTTTATATCAAAAGTCGGATTATTGGTACAGTCAAGCCTGTCTAAGACGACCACCCAATGTCGAGAAAAGTCGTCGTTTCTAGATAGGTGGTTGTCTTAGAGAGTGATCATTTATAGAAAAAAAAGTAATTTGGGAATCAATGGTCGTTTGTGCAGGTGGCCGCCTTATACAGATGGTTGTTTGAGCAGATTCAACTGTAGCTACTCCTTGGTTGTCCCCTTCGAAAGGGAAGCTTAACTGGTTGGTTTTAGTTTAACGCCTCTTGCAACACAATAAGGTCATCAAAGAGGCATGACCTCCGAGAGATACGCCCATCTCTGATAGGACAGGGGCTGGAGTTCTTCAAAACGTAAAAATCAGGGTGAAACTCCCAGGATTTGAACACAGGGATATCCCATAATTTGCAGACTAGCGACTTCACCGCTCGGCCACAGAAGACGCCGAAAGTTAAGCTTAACGTAGATTGCACACTTTTTATAATTCAAAATTTATGGACTTTGGTTCAGAAATACTTTAAAGAAGGAAGGAAATAAAACTTAAGCAGCTCACTTTATTATAAAACAATGTGGTCATCACTTTATTGCGTAGTCTGGTCAGTCATGTCATTAAAACCATTGCCATGAAACGTTAATGCAGCAAAGGGTAAGCCATGAAGTGCAATGTCATAATATTACTATTGATCTTGTTACCAGTTTTACGTCCCTTGCAACACTGTGAGATCATTTAAGAGACTGGCTACGTCATTTCCCCGAGACGTCTAAATATGTAAGGGAGGTAACAAGAATAAAGTTGAAATTGTGTTATTGTAAGCGCAGTGAGTGGTCATTACAGGCGTTTGAGTCCTAATGGTTAAGCTCTTGACCTATTACTCCGAAGACCCGAGTTCAATCCCGCTTCCCCGTGTTCCTGCTTGAATATGTCCTTCTCAGTCCGGGTTAGCCCTGCCAAGCAGGATGGACGAAAACTGTCTCTAAAATAGTCTTACAGGACTGCAAAGGGTGTAAAACAAGAAAAAATAAAAACAAATAAAACCAAATCAATCCAGTGGTCATTCATTTCCCCACATGTGAAGGGCCCATTTGATTTGACAACTTAAACAAATATAAAGTGCGCTCTCATCAACTTGTTTGTACTCATATCAACAAGTTGCTCAAACGTAAAACATTGGAAGCAAAAGTGCTTAGGATTATTATCACAGTGCTAAAGTCACTCAAAGCTTAATAAATGAATTATCTTAAATAATCAGTCTGGCAAGCTTCGAACTCTGAACCTCATAAATCATAGTCGAGTGTTTCACCGCTTTGTCTCTTCAACAACTCCAGGCGATCGAACCTATTGGAACTGGCGTCTGTGGTGTAGTAGGTTGAGCTCTTCGCCGTCACGCAGAGGACGGGAGATTGACCCTTACGTCGTACAAACATCTCCGTCTCTGCTGGGATCTTATGTCCCTCTCAGGCCAGGTTCTCTAAAATGAATTGACAGTGTTACTAGAGGTGCAAAACTAAAGCAAATAACAGGAACCTATACGCAAAATTCGGTGCTCACTGTCAGCAATCCAACAATAAGAGGTTCCTTTCTATTCTCCTAGGAGTTCGTTTTCATTCCATCTCTTTAACAATCTTAATCTCTAATTTCTCTATCTTATCTCTCCATAAATATTATTCTCTCTCTCTCTCTCTGTCTATCTATCTATCTATCTATCTATCTATCTATTTATCTATCTATCTATCTATTTATCTATCTATCACTCCTCCCTCCCTTACACACATACATACACGCACACTCAAACTTTCTCTCTCTCTCTCTCTCTCTCTTCTTATCTCTCTCTCTCTCTCACTCTCTCTCTCTCTCTCTCTCTTACATACCCGCTTACTCACACACGCACGCTGCCACGCGCATACAGAGATACAGAGTCTCTCTCTCTCTCTCTCTCTCTCTCTCTTTCTCTTAAACACATGTGCACATACAAAGTCCCTCTCAATCTCTCTCTCTCTCTCTCTCTCTCTCTCTCTCTCTCTCTCTTATAGACACAAGCCCTGATACAAAGTTTCTCTCTCTCCCTCTCTCTCTCTCTCTCTCTCTCTCTCTCTCTCTCATTCCCTCTCTTCGACATCAAGTTTTCATGTCATCACATCATTTTAGCAGTCTTAATTAGTAAAGTATCTAAAACTTAACGCGAATGCCCCAAGCCAGCCTTTTTCAATCATTAAGAATCTTATACTTCTAGCTCCATAGTTATCAATGTCTAAAAGAACTGGGCACGGAAGGGCCAACATTATTATCATTGACTAAAACAAAAAAGCACAATGTAGCATGAATGCCCGAAGCCAACATCAGTAGAATCATAAAGACAGAACGTCAAGGCATACGACATCAGTGCCTAAAAGAACTGGACATAGATAGGTCAACAGCAATATCAATTATATCGCACATAGAAAACACAGTAGGAAGTTTACTTTAATGTCACAGAAACGGCGGCCTCTCTTCGCATTCTTTTAAACCCCGACAGGGAATGTCTGTGAAGCAGTACCGTGAATGGGTATCGCCATTTACGCGCATATGCCGAATGGGCGAAGGGTAGGACACTTACCCGTAGTTGCTCTACGTTGTATTTTCTATAGAAGTATTCCTATATATCTATGTCCTGGTTGAGTGTGGTGTGTGATCTTCTTCTTCGGATATTATTCACATCTATATTGTATCACTTCTGTTGAATCCACATAGATCGCTGGACATAAACTCTCTGTTGGAGTTTTACTTCCTTCCATTCAAACATATATATTCCTACATGGCTGAGCCAATGGATTCCGGTTGTGACGTCAGAGTAAGCAGTCTATCTATGTCTATAGTGTCAATGGTTGAAGGAACTGGATACGGAGGGGCCAACTTTGTGTCTCACTTCCCGCACATTACTGGCCAATGTGCTCGCTTTATAGGCTTCCCAGGACTTCAGGGTCTGCAGGTTCTGACGTAGCACGGTCTCGCTTGGCACCGGGCGGACCTGGGAAGAGAAATTTACAAAACACAAACTGAATAGCCCGCAAAAGAAAAGAATACCGTAATTCTAACAAGAGGCTAAAACAGCCAAACAGCTGGCGCCTCTATAGAAAACCAACTTCAACCAAAAGGTCATTTTAGAGGTGGTTTATAAAGACCCTGCCTGTCACAGCCTTTTCTGCTGTGTTTTTCCCTTCTCAGCCCAGGTTAGCCCTGAAAGGCAGGGTCGAAAAAGCTCGTCTCTTAAATGACCTTATGGTTTTGCAGGGGACGTAAAACTGATAACCAAACCAAACATGCTAAGAGGGACACAACATTGCGCCAGGGAGATGGAAATCTCATCTCATGTAGGGATCAAACTCCCGGCCTCTGCATGGGAGCTGAAGAGCTTACCGTTACACAAAAAAAGTAAATGCCGGGTTGTGTGTGTGTGTATATATCTGTGTGTGCGTGAGTGTGTGCGTGTGTGTGTATGTCTGTGTGTGTGCGTGTATGTGTATGTTTGTGTGTGTTCGTGTGCGTGTACAACTGTGTTTGTGCGTTCGTGTGTATGTCTGTGTGTGTGTTTGTTTGTGTCAGTGTCGAAAACGCAACACCAATTAGAACGGAGGTTCCTCGGTTGAAGTACAAAGTGGCTAGGTATCTCCCAAAGAAGACGATAATAAACGTGAGTGACTGGCGTGAGTGAATTAAATCAAACAAAAAACAACAAAATCAAAAACATTCAAATCAAAGTAAGAAATTGTTTGGTTTGGTTTGGTTACTAGTTTCATGTCCCATGCAACACTCTAAGGTCATTTAAGAGACGGGCTATTTCGACCCTGCCTGCCAGGGCCAACCCGGGCTGACAGGAAAAAAAATCATTGCAGAAAAAACCCAGATCGTCCGCACTCAGGCTCGAACTCGGGTTTCCGCGTGACAGGCGAAGCGTCAAACCATTACACCACAGCACCGGTCAAAATAAGCAGAAAAACAAAAAGAAAGCCAACTCGAGACAACAGAAAAAAGAAAAAGAAAAAAAAAAAAAAAAAAAGAAAAAGAAAAGAAAAAGGAAAAGAAAAAGAAGAGAAATACAGGATATACAGGATAATAGGGCCTACCTGTTTTCTGATATTTTTCGCAATCTCCTCTGTCATGTGTTTCTTGAAGAACTTCTTGTCTATCAGCACGACTTCCGCTCCGTCAGATACAAGACTGCATGACGTCATATCCTGCATGCCCTGCAAAACCACTTGCTCCATGCCCTAGGACAAATGGGGAGAGAGAGAAAGAATGGGATGCACTGTAGAGGAATTTATCTAAGTTGATAAGGATTACCAGCGCTGCTAGTACAGCAACAAAAAACGTTTGTATTAGTAACAACTTTTTAAAAAACGGGATGAAAGTGGCTCTCCAACAGAGTTACTGCGTTTTGTTTGAGTATTGCAACTTTCACTAGTGTTTGTAACAATTTCAAGGAACATTATGTTTGTCAAACCTATGTTGGCTTCAAGAATAGATCGTTTCATTGAAGTGAATGTAAAATTCGGAGGTCCCGTCTCTTGAATAACTGTATAAACAGTTGAATCTGTTCAAGCAACCACCTGTATAAGACGACCACCTGCACAAGCAACCACTTTTCATCGACTCCCGAATTTCATTGTTTCTATAGGTTGTCACTGTTTAAGACGACCACCTGTATACAACAGCTTCTTCTCTTCTCGACAGTGGGTGGTCATCTCAGATAGGTTTGACTGTAGTATAGTAAGCAGCATTAAACCAAAACTCGAACAACCAACCCGCCCGTGGAGGTGCGGGACCCCTACCAGGGGAAGCAAAAAATGGCATCTTCTGCTCTGATGCATAGCATGATACCGTACAAGGCGGCAAAAATGCATCACAACTGAAGCCACTCTTCTCAGGTTAAACAATAAGAGTACCCATTGAAAACGGAACATCGTTGCCTGTATGGTGTGGGGACCCTGCACTGCCCTTGTGGAAACACAAGCCACTGCAGGATAAATAGGCCATATGCGTAAAATTCAGTCATTGTGACTTACCCTTGAGTTCTAGCAGGGGATCGCAGAGGAAGAAGAAGAACAACCAACCAAAAGTAAATGTTAGGCTGCTGTACTAGCAATCGTGAAAATTCGGGTTTGAATACTGCTCGACCTCGACGTTGTGATTTTTAGAAAGTCATTATTTTTTCGAATTTTCCTCACATCATCTAGGTGTGAAGGGATACCTGGCCATAGACAGGGAAAGTTATTTTCAGTATGTTAGTGTGTGGGCGCTTGCAAAATGGCAGCTCACACTGTATGCTTCCCTGGAACTTTGAGAAGGTTCTTTAAATACTTTGACTTGCAGGGGTAATATTAGATTGTATAGCGCATAGAGCCTGCTTTCGATCGAGGAATATCCTTTCTTTAAAAAATATAAGCCCCAGGGAGACAATTATTTCCTTTTCATGCACCTTTTTTTGCCAAGCGCTACAGGTGTGGATCGTGAATTAAACATTACAAATTTATTGTTCTAGGTATAGAAATGCATCATTCCAGTGCACTGCACCACAGTTCAATCATTTTAGGGTTAAACTATCGAGACATTTAATTTTCAAAAGTTTAGTCACTTTACATAACGAAGAAATATAACAAACGCCTCCCTAACTTTTTTTGCACGCAAAGACGCAGCTGTTGAAAGAAACTTGGTGTGAAAACCAATTTGTGTGAAAACCTAAACTACTTATTAATTTCCCCTTTGCTACCAATGTTCCCTGTAGAGCAGGTGGTAGGGGCTAGGGATTTGAAGTCATGTCTGCCACCTCGGGGGTTCGATTCTCACCTTCGTCTATTTTTTTTTTCTAATTTTTTTACCCTTTCGTTGCTTTTGGGTTGGTTTTTTTGTTGTTGTTGTTTTTGTTGTTTTTTGGATGGTTGGTTTCGTTTTTTGTAATTACTTTTATTGTTTTCGTCAAATTTAATCATTCGTGAAAAGTTGAGGATGAAAGAAAGGTAAACAGAAAGAAGCAAAGATAGTAACTAAAAGATGAAGAAAAAGGGACACCCGTACGAAGACGGGTTCTCTACTTGTGTGTTTATATAAATGCAATCCATATTACTGTCATTATTGTTTTTGTTATTGTATTTGTATGATTGTTGTTTTACTGATTACGCCAGCAAAGCACGCAGTTGAGATCGAGACGAATTTTTTAAGCCCTAAATGGTCGAGATCGGTCAGTAATAAAGTCTGGAGCCGCGAAAAAAAAACCCAGGTTTTTTTTTATATTAGATTATTATTATTATCATTACTCACGAACACATCGCCTCGCGTGAGTCTGACAACTTCGATGAAGACTTTCTTTGGACCCTCATTGGTCGACGGCGACATAGGAGGCGTGACGTCATCGTCTAGCGTAGGCTGTTTGGAGTTGTTTGATTTGTTGAGTTTGCTGGGCAAGGACATACGACTTGGGCGGTGGGCGGGCGTGGGCACTGGCGCTAGAGGAAGAGGGTCTGTGTCTAGTCGTGACTCCTGGGGTACAAGGTAATAATAATAATAATATAATTATAATAATAATAGCGATATTATCAATATAATGATAATAATAATAATAATAATGACATGAACACCCGGTAATAATGATGATAATAATGATGAGGACACTAATATTAATAATAATGATAATAATGATGATAATGATAATAATAATATGATAGTAATGATAGTTATGATAATAATGATAATACTAAGAATAATAATGATAGTAATGCTAATAATAATAATAAATTATTATTGTCATTATTATTATAATGATGGTTCCTTTCATAATTTGGTGCATATTCGTCACTCGAAAGCAGGTTCTATGCAAATGAGCGTGAACATCATTTCGGTTTAATTTCAGTCTAGAAATTTCTGAAAAAGTAAGTTTGTGAAATCAGAAAAGTTCAATCACTCCTTTTTTTTCTTGAGAGTTAGGCGTGGTCTTTTCTTCTTTTTTTTTTAACTACAAGAGCCATCTATCTTCAAACATAACACAATCTTATTACTGCGTCTGTGATTTCCTTCTATGCGCAGCTATTGCCCTAATCTGTCTCATGGCTCTGAAATAACCTTACCGTGTCGATAGTGCCTTAAAACGTGTAGCCAAACATAACCAAATATGAGAGTATGTGATACGCTTTTTGCAATGACTACCACTTACTTTGTGCTCTCTGATGGACGGCAGGATGTGTTTGTTGAAGAAGATTGTCTCGATTTCACTCAAGTGGCTGTTTTTCTGCAGCTGACCTGTCATGGATTACAGGAGTGAAAAATCGAAAATAAATCAGTTGAACTTGCTCAAGCGGCCATCTGTATAAAATGACCACCTGCACAAACAATCACTTTCCATCAACTCCAAAATTTCATTGTTTCTATATTATGTTCTCACTGCCTAACACGACCACTTGACTACAACGACCACTTTTTTTCTCGACATTGGGTAGTCGTCTAAGACAGGCCCGCTTTGACTGTATTATGTTTTTCTGATAGTCTCTATGCAGATTTTTAAATTTCTTCTCCTGATTGATTAGTTATTGGTTGTTTTTTCTCAATATTCTTGGGAGGGGTGAGGGTTGTTTTGTTTGTTTGTTTAGTGTTGTTTTGGGGGGGGTGTCGTTATTATTGTTTTTTGTTTGTTTTGTTTTTGTTTTTTGTCGGGTTTTTTTGTTTGTTTGTTTTTTTGCGGGGGGGGGGGGGGGTCTCTTTCTTTATATATACGAGTTTCTATCATTATTTCTTTCCTTTTCCCTTTTTCTATTCCCTGGAGCTGAATTCCTTCTTATTCAGTGACATTTCTTATATGAATGGCGCTGTAGATAGATTTGACCATGCTCCTACAAACTGCTATACACTTTATGACAATAAGATATTCTTCTAAGAACGGAATAGACTGCACGAAGCAGACATAGGTAGAAAAATTGAAACCTTTATTGGTTTCGCAATTACCTTCATTTGGCTTCGATATCAACAAAGTGTATCCCGATCTTCGTTGCCTTTGCGCTGGCCCGTTGTTGATGTCTGGCAGATGGTCGCTCTCGGCGTCTTTCGATGACTCTGGACGTTGGAGGTTCGCTTGAGGGCTGGACGGCCAGGTGCCTTCTGAACGACTCCTGGTTTTGCCGCCACGAGAGATTGCAGACCGTAGCGTGGTGAGTGGAGTGGGGTCTGCAACTGCGAGTGGAAGGCAAAAGACAGAGTTTTTGTTGTTTTTCTTAAATGATCCAGTTCAAGTTAGTTGTTTATAGAGGCGTCTGCATCTTTGGCTGTTTTAGCCTTAAATTATGCAATGATTATGACAGGAGGCCAGTTTCGCAAACAAATAGGCTACATGTAGTGCAGAAGATGGATGTTTCAATACATTTTAATTCACTTTTGATTACATAATAAACATAAGAACCTTCTGAAATAACTTGTCTACGTCAAACTCTTTCTATAGCTCCAACAACAACAACAAAACCGAAGATCACCACCACCACCACCACCACCACCACCAAAAGTATCACCAACCAGAGCAGCAACGTCAACAACAGCAGCAACAACATAAACAAGAGCAAAAAGAACAACAAGAAAAACAACAGTAACAAGAATAACAAGACCACCATAACCACTACCACCACGACCACCACCACCATCACCACCACCGCCACCAACGACAACAAAAAAACAACAATAAAAACCAACAAGACTATTATCACACCAACCCTTATCAACAACAACAACAATAATAATAACGTCAACCACAACAACAACAAGAGCAACAATATTTTGGCGTCAATGACGTGACTACCTTCCCTAAATCAGCCAAAAAAGCTGGTGCCTCTATAAATAAATAACTCGTAACTCGAAGCCTTTCCCTAATCCAGAGTGAAAAGCTTTGAGTACTTTACGGGTACCGCTATAATCGTTCATAGCTATATCTCAAATATAACAACAACAAGACCACATACATGTAATGATAATGATAACAAAATGACAAAGACATTACAAGCAGTTCCATATTAACTCCTAACTACATATTTTTATGTGTCTGTGATTCCTAACATCATTCATATGCACTTATTACAACTAATCAGATGGCGTCAATTTGAATAGGAATGGGCATGGGTCTAAAAAAAATTAAAAAAAAACAAGACCACCACCACCAACAGCAACAAGAACAGCAGCAACAACAAAAAGAAGACCACCACCGCAAACAACAACAGCATCAAAGAAAAACCATGCAACTCACTATGTTTTGGCGTCAATGATGTGACTACCTTCCCTGAGTCCAGAGTGAGAGCTTTGAGAACTTTACAGGTACCGGAGACAACGACGAAGATCCAATCGGAGTGACCACTGTCGTGACACAGGATCACACCGCGCCTGAGAAAAGTACATGAAAAATGTTAAAAAATGTAAATGAGAACATAATAATATTGAGGAAATTTGTTTTACCATGGTGTGCATATACATACACGTGCAAATAAAATATTTTAACAATACAAACAATAAAAGCAAAGCAAAGCCAAAAGAAAAATTGCCCCGGGTGAGGATCGAACTCACGACCTTCAGATCGCTCCGTTTCTTGTGTGATTATGATTGTAGATAAGGAGATGAGTGGCTCTCCAACGGAGATGGTATTGTGAGGGATCCAAACGGATTCAAACAGGGTGG